>VZTT01042588.1:0-21775 GCA_013400855.1 Buphagus erythrorhynchus | reverse complement strand
AAAAAAAAAAAAAAGACGCAGATGTATGAAGGGCTTTTATCTTTTGAGAATGAATGGTACATCCTATGTACACAGGGCTAATTCCAACAAGTGGAGACAATTGCACTTGAATACAGGCCAGGAGATAATTTTCTGGAAACTTCTCACATCTTTTTTAAAGAAAGCAAACTAAGAATTTATGCCCTTCTCAAGCAAATTCAGACTGACAGGTCACCGGTTTGGTTTCCAAGTCAAGAATGCCTTTGCATGTTAGAAGGGTAAAAAAGATTCTTATGCTTGAGAATTGGTGTTTACAATGAAGAGTTTTCTCCACAGTATTGACAGCTCTGTAGACATCAGAGAAATGTTCTTAGAGAGGCTGGATGTATTTGGCAGACATCATGCCTATGTTGTCATTAGTTTAAAATGGAAACTCACTAAGTGATTACTGCCAAGTCGAATGGTGTCACCTGTAGTGTCATCGGGGCACCAATTAGAAACAACTGGAAATAGAAACATAGCAGCTCATTAAAGTGGTTCAGTTTGAGAGACATTTTGGAAACTCTGGTGCTCCAAGAGACTGAAACTACTGAGCAGAATATAGCATATATAGTCCCAGATAAGACCTGCTTCATTCAGGACTCCCAGTGAAGTACTGGAAATGACATCCCCGGGTTCCGACGCATTCGAACGGGGACGATGCGGCTGCAGGCTAGGGAACAGCAAGGGTGACAATTTAGAGGTCTGTCTGTGCAGCCCGCTGAAGCCGGTGCAGACAGGTCGCAGTAGCACAGGTTACCCCAAGGTGGCTCTCCATAACCTCTGTGACACCGCTCGGGGCTGAAGTGGTGACTCGGTGGAGACAAGCGCTCACTGCGAACTTAAGCCCAAGCGTGTCAGACGCTGAAGGGACGTAAAAAGTGATTTGCCTTTTAATATTTAGACTGTGCTCATTCACAGTGGGAAAATGTGTTTTATTATTGCTTGGTTTGCTGACAAACAGGTTCAAATCTGAGTTCAGCAATCACAGTCGTTTCACTCTGAGTTGATTGTGAAGGATACACTGTCCAAATTACAGCTACTTTTAATAAAGCCCGACTGAAAAAAAATAAAGANAGCCTGTTCCGCTGCTGGACTGGTCTCTGGGAGAAAGGGTTTTTCTTACACCCAATCTGAGCCTCTAGATTCACTTTAGGTTCATTGTCTCCTGCCTCCCCACTAGGCATTGCTGTGAAGACCCTGGTGTTACCTTCTCCATGATCACTCCACAGGTTTTGAGGACTGTAGTTTGCCGTCCAGACTTTGGGTTTTGCAGTCTGCCTTCCCCAGGCTGAGCTGGCCCTGGTCCCTCAGCCTGCAGAGCAGGACAGCGCCGCAGCTCTGGACACCTCGGTGCCCTCACCTGCACTTGCTCCAGTTTATCGATGTGTTTTCCCCTGCTGGGGGAGCCCAAACCGGCCAAACCACATTGCTGTTGTCCCGTGAACGCTGAGGGAGGGGGATTATCACCTCCCTCGGCCGGCTGGCCATGCTCCTGTTCATACAGACCAGGGCACAGGGCGGGCTTTGCTGCAGCCGGGGCCATGCAGAATATCACCAGGTGAGTGCCCAGTGCAGCCCCAGGACTTTCTCTGCAGAGCTGTCCTCAGCCCTAGTGGTTACAGGAGCAGTCCCATCGCGGCGTTCGCATTTGCAGAAGCCATATTAATAAAACCTTTTGTTTCCTTTCTTTATCTTTTTTTCTTTCTTTCCCCTGCGAGCAGTGTGCAGGGGCACCGCCGGCAGTCCCGGGCCGGCGCGTGCCTGCGCGCCCCCCGCCCCCGCCCCACGTGGCCTCCCGGCACGAGCCGTTCTTTGCCGCCCCCTGTCCCCCCGCCCGAGCTTCCTCTCCGGCGCGCGCCGATTAGCATAATAAAGCCGCCCCTTTCTCCCCCGCCGGCCAATGGGAGGCTGGGAGGCGCCCGCGAGGGCTATAAGTAGCGCACGCCGGCCGGCTGCCGCTTCAGAGCTCTCACGGGGTGCGCAGAGGGAGGGCTGAGGGAGCCGCCGCGCTGTGGGGACTAACTGCTATGACTCTGGAGGAGATCCACAGACAGCAGCCCATGCCTGCGGGCCACGACTGGTACGTGCGGGTGGGCACCGGGGAGCCGAGGAAAGCGGATGGCGGGCGGTTTCGGGGCGGCGGCGGTGGTGGCGGCACCGCGCTGACCCTGTGTCCTCTCCCGGCCCGCAGGATGCAGGGCGCCGGCACAGCCCTCCACGAGCTGCTGGTGTCGGCGCAGCGCCGAGGCTGCCTCACCGCTGGCGTCTACGAGTCGGCCAAGCTCATGAATGTGTAAGTAGGGCGGCGGGGGTAGGGGGAGCGTGTAAGTCAGCCTGGCGGGCCTGCGGGGCGGCCAGCGCCGACCGCGGGACTCATCGGGCTGCTCCCCTCTTGCAGCGACCCCGACAATGTCGCGTTCTGCGTGCTGGCCGCGGACCAGGAGGACGAGGGGGACATCGCCCTGCAGATCCACTTCACTCTGATCCAAGCTTTCTGCTGCGAGAACGACATCGACATCGTGCGGGTGAACGACGTGGCCAAGCTGGCAGCCATCGTGGGGCCCAGCGAGGACTCCGGGGAGCCGCGGGATCTGCACTGCATCCTCATCACGGTGGGTGTCCTGCGGGCGGCGAGCGCTGTCCCGCCGGCAATGCCGGCTCTGCCCCGCACGGCCGGGGGCCGCCCCTTCTCCCGCTGCGGGTGGTCGAGTCCCCTGCTGGGCACAGATAGAGCGCTTGGCACGCAGCGAGTCAGCTGAGTAGGAGGAGGAGGCAGAACTTCTCGTAACTGGATTTCCTCCGCTGTCCGCAAGGGCAGCATCTCTGCTTCCTGTCTTGTCTGTGTCAGGACAGAAACTGTCTGGAAGTGCCTCCAGTTCTAAGCTAATGCTTCTGTAAATATTGTAATGACCTCAACTGGCGGGCAGCACTCATGGTGTGCAACTTTTTTCTTTCTTGCAGAACCCGAATGAAGAAGGCTGGAAGGACCCAGCTCTGGAGAAACTGAACTTGTTTTGTGAAGAGAGCCGAAATGTCAATGACTGGGTGCCAGCTATCACCCTGCCTGAGTGATGGTCACCTGGTGCACTGGGGAGGCTGAAACCTTTGTTGCATTCTCAACGTGCTGTGCGTTCACCAAAATGTGCAACAAGCTGCTGATTCCATGGATTAGCCTGGTCAAGAGACTGGATTAAAGTCACTCAGACTGGCATGCAGTGGGCTCTTACAGAGGAGAAAGAGGAAAACAGCTCATCTCACCAGTGAGCCTCAGTAGGCTGCAACCGTGGAGAGGCTGACATACCATGGAACTGAAAGTATTGCAAGTTTGGCTATGTGGAGCTGTTTCAGAAGGGAGAGGGAAAGTTGAGGGGAGTAGGCCAAAACTTTCCAGAAGGACTGGATAGAGTACTGTAACTAGGAACTGTTGGTGCTGTCTGCAAAACACAGGAGAACTATCAATATTTATGGAGTATTGGGGATTGGTTACTAAGACAAATGCAGATATTCCAAAGCAGACAGACTTCAACAGGCCTCTTGGGTCACTCTGCATATCTGTTTTAGTACTGCAATAACTTTTATTGAAATATTTGCTGCTATTGAAGCTTTCATAATAAATTTTTGACAATTAATTTCTGGGGGTGTCTTGCTTGCTGGGTGTGGGAAAGCATGTCACTGAAATGCCACTGATGATTTGCTTGTGTGCTGTAGTCAAAGATAACTCCACAGTAATGGAGTTATTGCTCAAATACTTTCCTGGGCTGGCTGAATGGAGTGCTGTGCTGTCCAAGTTGATAATTCAACCTTTTACCCTCTTGCAACAGCTGCTTATCGCAACAGCTTGCAAGACTAAGGAGTCGCATGCCTAATGAGCTCACTTATTGTAATAGGAGGTCTTTGTAGTCTGCTGGAGGAACACAATGCATGTTAGAAACATGGGTTTCTGGAATACAGACCTCCAGTAAATTGCATCGATTCTTAAATATGACTTAGATGCATTCAGAGCTGACGTGTTTCCACTTGACAGAAGCGGCTTAAACATGATGGGGGTGCTGTAAAACTCCTTAGATGTCAAACACATCTAACATTTGCTTTGATTAGAATGACATCATTAAAACTAGCAAATGGTGAATAAACATCACATCTGCCACAAGCTGCTCTCTGATTGCCATATGCTGTAACAATAGAAGCTGTCAGTCCAGAAGCCAATTTTGTGAAACCTAATTGCATGACAACATCAAATTAAGTCCAAAACAATTTAAGGATGGTGTGGCCTTTTTTAGAGATCCTGTCATGAAAAGTTAATATGGATGGGTTGATTTGGCCCTATGTTAAAAGGGAAAACATAACCCCATTTTTTGTGCAAAAACTATGCATATGCTCCAGGACTTGACATTAAAATGGCACAGTAATAATCCCCTCTCCACAGAGCAAGAAAGCTAAACTACTCACTTCCTTTATAGGCACTAAAACCACTCAGTTATCACAATTGCATTTCCTCTGGGCTGGCTTGCAGTGATTGACAGTAGCACTTGCTGAAAAGTGGTCATTTCCACTTGAGCAAGGAAGCTGCTTGCTCTCAGTTTCATTGTTCCTGATAAGGGAAGTTCAAATTCAGCTCCAGCATTCCTGGAATATGCTTCCTTGTACAGAAGGTATCTAGCAGTGTTTGGCCTTTGTTACTGTGTCATGAGAGGCTGTAGGCTGCCTCTAGCATAACCAGAGCTTAGACTGAAGTAAACACTATGGGGGCCTCAGACCTCTGTAAGTATTCGTTTTTGCACTTAAGATACAGGAGTTTCTGCACAGCCTGTTTTTCTACTTAACCTGCACTCAGCAACTGGTGTCTGTCTAGGACTTTGAGAAAAGTCACATGGAGAAGCAAGAGAATAAACAGCTCTGGCAGCTGTGATAACAGAAACTGCCTTTAAGGCATTTGCCTTGATACAGAGAACATAGCAAGTGTGGGTCCTTTATTAGACATTTTTATATTTTTCTCTTAGCAAATGCAGGTTTCTTCATTTTGCAGCCAAGAAACATATTTCTGTTCTTTGCTTGGGGCCTAATCAGAACTCAGAGCCAAGAACAGATTAAAGTGGACTGTCCTGAAATCAACTTTCATGTGAAGTGTAAGCAGTACTTTACAGCCTTTTAAACAAGCCTGAGAAGACTAAAGGAAGTTCTCACGCATGTATACAATTACATAAATCATTAAAGTACAGCAAGGAGTAAGTTTAACTGGAATGTTGACTGAGATGGTAGGCATAGATAGTGGTATCTGATGGGAATTTAACTTTCCATCTTTTATGGAAGGAGTATACTGTGCAGCAAACAATGAAATTAGTGGGGCAACACCAAAATATCCTTGTGAGCATGTTTCCTCTAGTCTCATGAAAGATGGGAGGATGACCTTCTCCTTCAGCCTCATTAAACTATAAGCTGTGCCCCATGAGAGGTAAAGGATTTCTAATTTTAGTGACCTATACAATTCTCCTGAAATCCCTTGTTGATCACTGCAGATACACTGTATTGCAAATTGCACAAAACTGAGTTAGCCTGCAAATGTTATTAATACAGTGCTGCAACCAAAGGCAGCTCTAACGTGCAAGTTATGTGCTGCTGCAAGTATCTGTAATGATCAACGCTACTTAATGTAGCAAAAATTCAGCAGCTGGTATCTACATTTTCACATGCTCAGATATATAACTGTGCAAAGAGCAACTATACATTTGTTAAAGATAGAGAGTAGACTTGGGTATTATTGACTGTAGTGGGGACAGCTGGTCCAGAGATGGTTAGCTCATCAGATGTCCCATACCTGGGAGATCTGGAGGTTGAGACACTAGTCTCTTTTGTCTGTGGGCAATATGCACTGAGTATTTTGCCTTCCTAGAAAACAGAAGTACCTAGGAGGGAGGTACTATGGGTTTCCAGAACCACTGGGAGCTCTGCCAATGTGCCCCCCTCCCAGCTGTGTTGCCTAGTCTGTGCAGGCTGGCTTGTGCTGTGCCATGGTGGCCATGTCAAGGGGCTCTGGGGAAGAGCCTGAAGTGAATAGATGTTAATAATAAAGGTGGTTCTTCAGGACATGACCAGCTGAGGGATATGGCACATGGTGCAGGACATGGAGTGGAGTTACAGAGTGGTGGTGCTTCTGGCTTTGTTTTGCTTTCCATCAAACTCTTCACTTGTGTGCTACTAGGTGATAAAAACCATGTATTTCAATACTGTCATCATCAACTTTGGTGTTGTGCTGACTATATTTCTAGGTACATTTTTTAACAAAGTGATGCAAAAAGTTTAATTTCATTTTTTTTTGAGCAATAGATTTGCATTTTTTCTGTGTATCTATTTCACCACCTAATGGTAACGACTGACAGGAATTTCCCTTCATATGTGGTTTCCTTCTCTTAATGGTGTTTTCTTCCTGTTACACTTCTGTGCATCATTTTACCTTTCTCTCTTTGTGGTTATAGATAGTCATCTCTTCAGATGCCTGACAATTTTATTTTGTGCTCTATTAACTGCATTATCATCTTATCAGGATATATGTATGAAGACTAGCACACAGTTGTTGTAAACAATGTTTCCTCTTTTTCTGTGGGGTAGAAAACACAAAAAGGAAGATAATAAAGGGAATATTATTAAGAGGAAGGCAAACTACTGCACAAAATAAAGCTTGCATAAAATCTGTGCATATGCTAGATGATATAAACAATGTGTATAGTTCTGGATGCTCAGGGAAGGAGCTTAGATTTCTGCAGATTGGTGGTGTTTTAGTTGTGGGTGGAGGCTGTTCGAATAACGCATGTTCTGTAAGGAGATCTTTGCAAAATTGCTAGTGCCAGAAACATGCCATAGCACTGCTGTCTGACACATAAGGGAGACCTGGCTCATCTCAACAAATCTATTTATGCCAGCTCCCCGATGCCCTGATCAGAAGGAAAGAGCAGTGTGTGCCCATGTTAGAACATGGCAGGTATGCAGACAGTATCTTACAAGTGGAGGCAAATGCCATCACATGTGTGTGCAAGAGAGATGTGTGGAGAAGGATGTGTGATCATTGTATTCCTTGCAGAGGCACACATTGTGGACAGCTGGGCTCATGACTATGCATCCACAAGACTTCATTCATTGCAAAGCAGCAGAATCCAAGGCTGGTGGGGGGATGGAGCTGTACAGACAGTACATGCACTTCACCAGGGCCATTCTTGCTACAGGTTTTAATGAAAACTGCTTTTCATTCCTGCTTATTCCTAATGCATTTCGTCATGGCAGCTATGACTTAGTCACTTAGTAAAGTCTGAACATGCAACAATAGGATATTGGAAAACCTGCATTAATACTTCCTTTATAATTATTTAATACTGAATAAGTGAATACTTGTATTATTCTCCATTGTTCTGCAATAAGATATTGTTATACACAACAATCTGACTATTGGAATGTATGTGAAATACTGGTTTGAATGTATCATTATCTTTAATGTGTGATCAGATCCCATACATCACAATTATAGTGGGTATAATATTTCCTCCAGTCTTTCATTGCACTGGCATATGATTATTTTACCATGCTTATTTTCTTTTTATGCCTGAAAATATTACAAAGTTATTTCCTTCTGTGTGTATAATCCTCTCTGTAGAGCTGACTTTACTTTGAAATCATGACTTTGCAATGTTAGTATCAACACACACTGCTAATTCAAAATGAGTTAGTTCAACTATTTTTTTTTTCGTTTGTTTGTTTTGGTTTCTTTGCTTGCTTTTTTCCCCTGGATTGGAGAGATAGCTATAGAAAATAATATAAAGTTTAGTTTCTGTTTTTATATTGCCTCTGCTATAACTGGCAAGAAAAAAGCCACACTTAAAATTACTATTTTGACAAAAGCTGTTATAACCCTTGTAGGAAGTCCCATGTATTATAATCCATTGCAGAATAGTAAAAAAATTTAACAAAGAACATGTATTATGAATTTTAATATCACAAGGAGGTTCTGTCCCACTAGACCTTGAATTAAAGAATTTTCAGACTGGGGAATTTGAGTTTTGCTTCTTATTCCTTTTTGGGGGTATCTAAGCTGTAGCAACCTAGCTTTCACATCCCATTGAAGCCAGCATGAAGCAATGGTGCTTAGTAACTTCTATTCAAACGCACAAATAGCTAAGGCCCAAAGTTTCAGATTTTCTATTTCAGAAATAAGATATGTACTAAGTGCATTTAGATACCAATATGCTCAACTGTGACCCTAGAGCCAAAACTCTACAGTCAGTCAGTTTATTTAGCTCTATAGCCATAAACTTGCTAACCAGATTGAGGCTTTGCTCCTCTGCTTAAGAATCTGTACTGTAAGGGCACAGCTGCATTAAATGTTTTAGCCTGGATCAGTCAAGTGGCTGGAATGAATCTGTGGATCTTCTCCTGCTAGCCTGCTTTGGTTCACACAGCAGAACAGAGTTGGACCATGAAAACAGGATTTCTCTTGGAAGAAACCAAGCCAGAAGATATACTCTAAGGGACCACCTAATGCTTTCAGCTGCCATTGCGCATTCAGTTCACGGGACCACACTTGAGGTACATACAGACAATTATTTGCTGATTAAGAGTAAATAGCCAAGTCTTGGCAGTCAAAGAAGAGAAGTACGTTGGCCTACTTTTCACAAAAGAAGTGATTTTAGTGTAAAACACATACCAATTTGTTTTAAACAATTGCATGCTCTTGAATTAACAGGGTTAAAAATCTGCTTTGGCAGCAGCTTGCTGAATTTAATTGTTTCTGAGGCAAGAACGATGAATGGGACTATTTCTAGAAGTGGTTGCCAAAGGTAGTTTTTGTAATAGGCCAGCACTGCCCAACTGGCAGCGTCAGGACAGCTTTGCTTGGCCTGATGCCTTTGTGCCTGAGGAGCAGGTGGCTTTATGAGCCATGCCTGGTGCTCCTGCCCTGCTGCTCTGCCACCCCATAGGACAGACAGCCACTGCATGAACCCTGTGCTGGCCAAAGCAGGAGCTGTCCCCCTGTGGAACCTACCCACCCCAGTTGCCACTCATTATGCAGCTGGACTTTCTACACAGGTGCAATGGTACAAAATACTTGCAGATGATTTCCGGATGACATAAGGATGAATAAGACCATACCCCAAGAGAAAACCTTGCATAAAGATCTAAATCCCTGAATTAAGTTGTAGCAATGTCACAAACAGTTAAAAAATATATATTAAGCGCAAGGTGATGCATCTTATTGCATGGTAGGAGATTGTAGCTACCAAGTGAGAGACTGTGGGATCTTACACCAGTGCCACAATTGGTCTTGTCTTTGGTCTTGTATAACACTTCTGTGCTTTATGTCTGCCTATATTTAAAGCAACCTGCTTACTCTAAACTATTTTTCCAGATGTGGGAGTTAATGCAACAAAAAAATGCATAATGTCAGTAGGTGCTTCTGTGCTGTTTAAGGCATGTTTATGGTATGTGAGGAATTAAGCTCTATGCGGTTAAAAATGGAAGGATGATAAAGCACTTTCCTTTTTCTGAAGTATACCTGCATTTTTTGCTAATGCAGAGATGCTCTCTGTCTCACATTCTTCTCTGCTTCTGTAGTGCTATAAAAACAAATGTTCTGTAGTTCTTCAAACAATTTGAGGATGAAGAAAGCAACAACAAGTACTGTATGGTTTGTACTAAATGACCATCTTATCTGGAAACTACACCTCCTGCAGAGGAATGATAGAAGGGCTGTACATAGCCTATCCTGTCTGGGATTGGAATCACTTGTTCCCACTGATAGCAGGCTCAGCCTTGCATAGGTCACTTGCATAGGCCCCATGAAGTCAGACTGTATTGTACAAGTGTAAAAACAGGTGCTTTTCATTGTTTTATGGGGCCATGGATAATAGAAACATGCTTTCTGCCTATTAAATGTGATGACAGACATTGTTCCAGGTCTCTCTAACCATCTGACTATCAAGTCTAATTTACAGCAAAGGTAGATTGCATGGTTCTCTGGAGAGAGATGTTTTCCATCTCTGACTCTGGTTTCTTGATTTAAATTTTAAAAGTGCTTCTTGTTTGCTTTTATAATATCTAAATCAGCTTTCAGGTGTATAGCCATTCTCCATGGCCTGTAACACATGTGAAAATATTGTTTAATTGGGAAATATGTTGTGTTTTTATCCCCATGCTAAGGTACATCTTGCATTTTATAATATTTTTCTTCTCTTCAAGATATGTATAATATGTATAAATAATTCCTAATTTAAAGATAAGCCCTGAGAAGCATTGGAAGAGCTGGGTGGCTAAATAAAAAAATAGATAACTAACACTAGCACTGAATCATGGTAGTTCTACTTGTAAAATAATTCAGACATATTTCCAGAAGAGAAACATTGCATTTAACTAAACATAGCACACATATCCTTGTAGGGTGTATGTAAATAGTTTCTCACCCATAGCATGGGTTCATATACACATAGGAAGAAGATGCAGAATGATTCAAATCTGACACTATATAAATAGGTTTGTATTTTGTCTCTGTGTGCTCTGCTCCATCTTTTGTCAGAAGAAAATTTACCACTAGAGCACTGCTGCAGAATGGAATTCCCTGGTTTGCCTCTCTCATCAAGCCTGCCTGTTTCAATAGAAGAAACAAACCAACAAACTTGATACTGTGCTGTGAAGGTCTGCCTGTGTTGCACAGTTCCCATGGGGCAGGTCACCTAGTGAAAAAACAATAGCAACCCTCAGAAAACTATGCAAAGGGTTTCTCAATTCTTGTACCTCCTCTACACATACTTCTAGACTGCATTTTCAAATAACTATTTGTCTTGTATTGTGTTTTCAACAGTTGTCAGTTCACTTGGTGTCAAGGGCTCATGGTTTGGCAGCTGACATGCAGGAGCCAATGAGGTAGCACTGAATTTATTCGAGCAAGAAAGGAAGAAGCTGTGCAAGAGCAGCTTATCAAGCAGGTAAAAGTAACATGGCATGGAGCTTTTCAAAGCAATGATATAATAAAGTTTTGGTGTCCTAATTATTCCATATCTAACCACTAAAAAATGCATGTTGCTCTGTATCTGGTTTGCCAGAGGAGATTAGTGGTATTCTGGGCAGCCTGAATGCAGAAGCAGTAAAACTCCCTTTTAGGGAAGAACAACTGTAGATAGATGGCTGACTAGCAGGCATCAGGTGTGGAAATGGTCACTGGAGTTGGTAGCAAAATGACACATCCTATACCTATGATTGCAGGACTGAATACCTTATATGAGGCCCCATAATGAATATTTGAACCAGCTGGACCAGAGCTCTTGAAAATAATCGGGTCCTACAAGATCTACAAAAGCTGTTTTCCAGATAGATGAGAACAGCTCAGTGTCCTGTCCAGTGCCAAGCCTGCTGCATGTGCTCATAACTTATTACATACTCCAGAAAATCATCTTTGGAGAAAGGATTTCTGGATGATTCAGCTTCAGAAACAGAATCTGGCAGCGTGCACAATCAGCCTTTAAAGTAGGCATCCAGGAGAAAGCAGGAACAGAGCTTGTGAACACTATTACAACCCTGCTGTATCACGCAAGTTACATGTGGGCATCCACATGGATCTGAAGAATAACATGATGCTTTGTTTATGAGGTAAATATTTGACTGGCCTTTCTGTACCTTCACCTGAATTACTAATAACTTGCTGTGGTGTGTCACTGAAGCAAATTGCAGCGTAATTATGATAATAAACCCATGCAGGCCAGATCCAGGAGGACCCTGCAGAGAAGGTGCTGGAGCATGCTCTGCTCCCAGAAGTGCTGACGTTACTGCGCAAGCCTTGGCTGGTTGAGGACATTTTGCAAGAACTGGTTCCCCACCTCCCAAACCTGCATTTCTCCCCCTTAGGCCCACATCCTGTATTGCTGCCTCTGCAGAGCCCACAGCTCCAGACACATCCATGCAGCTTCCCTGTCCAGGAGCAGGCTGCTCCAGGCTTTCTAGGGGTCTGCCTGTAAGATTTGGTTGTCCTCTTTGGCGGGGGATGAAGTTAAAGCAGGACAGGGTAGGAAATGTCCCTGCTGTCACCCTCTGAGAAGCCGAAGGTGTAGTGGCCTCGGGGGTGTTTCGGGCCCGGGGATCCCGACGTGGCCAAACCACCCCGTCCACTCACCCTCCTGCCCCACGGGAAGGGAAGGGGCTCCTGCACCAGCCTCACAGAGCTCTCCATTGCCCACATGATTTATCTACACCGAGCCAATTGCTTGTCTGCCGAAAGTGTAACATGGACATGTTCCCCTTTACTCCTCCCTTAAGCTATGAAGAATATCAGAAGACTAGTGGGAAACTTCAGAAGCAGCAGCTCCTTCCTCAAGCTGGAGATAAAATTTCCATAAATGATGAGTGCAGAAGAAGGCAGCCACCTGATTCAGCTTCTGCAACAACATTCTAATCTGCCACAGGCATATGGTTTACTGAAATGAAAAGTGGATATAACCCATAATTGAGGTTACCAAACATACTTATATAAAGCCTCTCACAGCAGCAGCGTATCAACTGGTAGGGGCTGTTACTAGAAACTAAGGTTTCTTTGTTTCTTAGCAGCAGATGATTTCCTCTCCTGGGGCAATTATGTAGCCTAATTGCCTGTTATAATCATCCCTGCTAGAAGTGCCTTAATACCAGCCCTTCTCCTTTTTTGCACTTCTTTCTGACTTTCTGCTTCCAAATAGCAAAGATTGACTTTCCATAGTTAGAAAGCACAGGCAGTATTAAAGAATATATGTTTTTCTTATCTAATGCCCCTCTTTGATGCAGTTATTAGTGCTTAAACTGTTATTAAAATAATTTAAACAAAAGAGAAAAATTATAATGCTAATTTTGCTTATTCCTGAAAGACAAATTGTCCTTACAGTTGCTTACAGCTGTTTGGGGTGTATTTTTATTTCAATACTTCTTTGTGTTTATTATTTTTGTAAGATACCAATTAGATGAGATGTGCCAGTGATGGACTCTGCTATGCTGCATTACAACAAGTTTTAAAAGTAAACCAGAAAAATCCCTGAAAAAGTCATAGGGTACACTGGACATGGGCAGGATGGATTAGGTAATGTATCTTCATCACTGACTTTTCTGATTTCATGTAGATGTTACCATCTGTCTTTCTTACAGATAATGTTGTAGCAATATCGGATCATTCATAAATACCTTTTCCACCATTTACATTCATTTTGAACAGTGAGCAATATAGCTTGATGTTTGGACAAAGTTCAGCAAAAATACATAACCATACAGGTTAAAAACAAAGGCCTATCCTGCCTAATATTTTTTTTTTTCTGTTGCTGACAAAGAGCAGATGTCTAGAAAAGGGTATCAGAAAAGGGCAAGCCTATAGGGATCCTTTCCAAATGTGAAGCTCCTAAGAAACCTGCAGCCCTGGGAACTTCTGTCTGTAGCACAGTAGTAACAATATGTTTTCAACATAACTTATTAAGAGGCTGAATGCTTAAAATTCAGGTTCTGGAGATAGATACATAGCAACTGTGTGGTCAAAATCATAGTAAAAATGTTCCAGAAATATGGACGAATCCAGTTCCCAGGTAGAGTGTATAAAGATATCTGACAAGGAGATTGCTCAACTTCCTGCAATTTGCTTCTCTAGATCCTTTCTTCCTCAGTAGAGTGAAAGAGGAAGATGCATATTCTCTTTGCTCCTAAAGGCAGAGGTATCATTGGAAGAGTCCAATAATCATATCAATGATTATGACTTTTCCAAAAGAGGATTTCAGCCTTCACTATTAATTTAGCCTGGAAAGAAGGCCTTTTATTCTGATTAAGTTATACTTTAGAACTTAAGCTGGGCTATACTACCTACTAAGGAAAAATATTGCTGTTCAATATATGCTTTTGATAGTAGTGTTTTGATGATTATTTAATGCCTGCCACTGGCACTCATGAAAGAAAAAGAGCAACCATAACCACCTTATTAATGCCAAAGCTGAGTAATAAGGTTAAGTGGTATCTGATTAATGCAGGCACACTTTAACTTAAACTACAGGAAGAGAGAGAATTTAACTTCATTTGGAGAAATGAAGGAAAAAGCTATTACCAGAAATCTTTTAGAGACACGGGAAGTGAAGTTCTAGATGTGTATCAGGAAAAGGGTTGGTTTTGGTGTGATTGGCCAGGGACTGCTCTCTGTGAAATGCTTGAATGCATCCAAGATGAGGATGTGGGTCTGTTCAAAGAAGAGGTATAAATATCTTGCAACTTAGAAGTTTAACAAAAATACAAATGTCAATTCTTGAGATCCATGTTCTAGTCCAGGTGTTTTTCAGTGTCATCCCATTTCACCAGCTAGAGAGTTATACCACCTTATACAAGTTGAAGAGACCCCAGGGATGCAGGCTTTGCACTACCTAAAAGTCACTTTGGCAAGGGGATCAAGCCGCTCTCAGCCTCCTTTGCCTACTGACCCATCTCAGCATATAGGGCTGTATCCAAACAGGCATTTAGGTAGTGGTGAGACAGAGGTCAGAGGAGACTTTAAAGGCAAAGGCTGCAACTTTTTTCCTGAATCCTGAACTCAATCTCTGGGCCTGAGAAAATATGCAGGAAGACAGCTGTTGTCTGAAGCCGAAATTAGGTTTTACCTGTGGCAAAATGCCATTTCTATTAGTTTTCAAGAAACATGTTCATCTTTAGGCATTTGGCTAAGACAGTATTATTTCATAGACCCTTGGTGTTGTATGTAAGCAGGGAATCCTGAGCATTCAGGAATCCCAAGCTTAGGAACAGCTGACAAAATTCTGTCAAATAAAGCTGAGTAAACCTGAAGGGTTTTTTTCTCCCACCTAAATCATACAACAGAAACAATGTTGGTTCCATATACCACTTTACATGTACAGAAGCACTAGTCATATTAGTCATTGCTGTGTGGCTTGGAGAGAGTTGTGAATGAAACTGCACAAGAGTTAACTCTAAGCTGGCTCTTTCATGAGGAGTATTGGTCTGTTGTTGTCACAAATTCTCCCAAACATAAAAACTTTTGCCCTTTTTCTAGGAATATTTCATTGCTTGATCATCATTTTTCAGGCATATGCAGAACAGGTCTGGGCATTTGAAACTGCTGAATTTTGCATCCCCCCCAAGAGAACCAGAAAACCCAGCATGGATTAGGAGAACTTCTCCTCTGCATATAGTTTAATTGCATCAGGAACATGCAATAACACTGGAGAAATATAAAATTTTTAGAAGCTTAAGGAACCATGAGGCCTCTGTTTGTGAATGTATTTATATAGTAGGATATTGTTACAGAGTAGAAAGTCAGAAAGAGGAGCCACTGAAAGCAGTTTTGCAAACTGCCACCCTTACATAATTCATGGAGATTGTGCTGCTGCTGGAAAAGGAGGGATGTTGTTCTTAACTTTAATAGGAAAGTATAAACATTGGACCAAACTGCTATGGTGGTAACTCTGTCCAATTCAATGTGGTGAGATGAGAACTAAATTTGTCTCTTTGTGACTGTCTCCCTTGGAAGGCGGCATGAATGCTTTGGAGTCCTTTGGGATTTATCCCACCCTTGAATTTCCCTGGTATTTGCATGATAGTGAGAACTGTGACCTTGAGACTTTATAACAATCATGTCAGTGTAGCTCTTGTTGCTGAAGGATCTGAAATACACAGTACCTATGCTAAATACCCTTTCAGAAGGTGTGACCATGGTGTACCCAAGATCCATCCATCCCTCTCTGTTGGGTAGGATGAAAACATCTCCCTTATGGCTTAACTGTCTTCAGCTTTACTTAGCTTCTGCTCCTCCTGGTAAATGTGTCTGTGTCTACTTTTGGTATGAACTTTTAATTAGAGGCAACACCTAGGTCTTCATGTTGAAATACTAGATTCCTTTATGGAGGCATTGTCTGCAGCTCCCTTCAAAAAATACAGCAACACAAGAAAACCTACTTTCAAAAGCATCTACTGATTTTTCTACAGTGTGTGAAAGAGGAAAGTAGGGAAGTGGGTTTCAGATGCTACAGCTGAACTTGAACACATCTTTATGTAGGAAAGGGAATGCTGCACTTCCAAGACTTATGGTATACCTTTTCTACCTTAATGATGACAGTAATATGCAGTTTTAGTTTTTTGAGTCTATGTGGGGGACTGAAACTCAGCATGGCATCAGTGCTGGGTATTCTGCATTCCTGCACAGTTACCTCAGCTGCTGTTCTCTTGCTCTCTCTCTCTCTCCCTCTCTCTCTCTCCCCCCTCCCCCCAGCCAGGATGATTAGCCAACAAGTCTATCTATCTTGTAAGCATGTGGATTGTCACTCCAACTATGCACACTCACCCACACTCACAGTCATGTAGGCTGAAAAAGTCAAAGGCATGTTTTCCTGGCATGGCCGTAATGCAGTCAAAATTAAAAATGACACAGGGAAGAAACATGAAACTGAAATGTAGCCATTGTGCATGTGATTGCGATTCACAATTTTCTTCAAAGAATCTGCAAGGTCTTTGACAGATGTGACTCCCTTCAAGAAAAAACCCATGAAGTTTGGGAGCTATTTATTTATAAATTTAGGGACTGTTTACCCTCCACAAAAGAAAAGTGTAGGGCAGACCTGCTCCATGTGCTGCATGCAATGAGACATTCAGGGGCTGAAGATAAGTAGAGGCTGAGAGTTGGTAAGTAAGCAGGGAACCCCGAATATTTAGGAGTGCCACCTTGGGGAGCCAAGAGCTGACAAAATTATGTCAAATAAAGCTGAATAAACATGATGGGATTTTTTCCTCCCACCCAAGTCTTGCAAAAGAAGCAATGCTATTTTGGTAAATTTATCATTTTACATATACAGGAACACTCATCTAGAATTTGTCTAGTCTAGAATTGCAATGGATGCTAAGGGTGATCACTGGAGACCAGCAGCCAGGGTAAGCCACTTGGCTGTTTAGAACTCTTTAAACTGGAGCATGGTCAAAAGTTCAGCAGAGCTGGTTGTTGTTGTTGTTATTATTTTTATTGTTATTATATCCCTGCCCAGAATCTGACCCTTGTGTTACTCACTAGCTGTGTAGAGAAGGATATTTTACCCACAATGGAAGGACTCTTTTCCCCAAAAGTTTTGGAGGACCTAGCAAGAGGACAATGTCCTGGCAAGTCTCGGTAAAACATAAATAATTTTAATTCCACCCTTATGCTTTCCTAAGGATATTGCTGTACTTTTTTTTTCCTGTGAAGAATTGGATGTATCCTTCTCCAGTGCCTTGGAAGAGAACTGTATTGGATAACACTTGTACATACCTTGCCTGAAGAATGTGGGTGCTGTGAAGAGAACTGTGTCCAGGTTGACTTTGACTTTTTGAGAATCCTAAACAAAATCCTGGGTCACTACAATCTTTCTGCAGAAAAAGAGTTCTGTGAGCCAAAACCACCAGCCATATTGTATTTAGTGTAAACTGAAGGCAAAGACAAAATGACCTTTTTTAAAAAATCAACTGCTCAGTAGATGACGCCTGCAGGTCTAGGTCTGGAGCTCAAGACAATTTTTTCATCTCTGTTTCTGAAGCCTCCCATCAGGTAAACTGGAGACAGCATTTCAGAGCAAAAGCATACTTGCAGATTCTGATATCCTTGTGTAAATACACTCTGTGAAAAGGAATTGAACTCTTGACCTAAAGAAGAGAGTAGTGGGTCCACAGCTATTTTCACAATGGGCCTGATTTAGTATCTCATCTTAAGAAAGGAGAAATGAGGAAAATAACTGTCTTTTGACAGAGTGAGACATGCCATCTTAAGTCTTTAAACTAGCTTGTGAGGGGGAAATATCTCTACTGTTTATGTTTAGAAATTAGTTTTGCCTATGTATTATTTCACCTTAGAAAGAAAGCCAAATTGAGATCCAGAACACTTTTCTCAAATATCACAGGCCTAGAGTTTCTATAATTTTTCTCTAAAATTTCGTTGTAAAAATATATTGAAACTATGAGGGCACTGCTAAAGTGAAACTAATTGCTAAAACAAAAAAAAAAACAAAGGAAAAAAAAAGGGGGGAAATGATAAATCTAACTGTGCAACACTGAAGGAAATCAGCCAGCAGAAGACAACTTCTGCTTTAGGAATGCTGTGACTCAAAGGAAAGAAGAACGATGGACAACTAATATGCATTTTACTAAGGAGGAGATTTTGAAAAGGACGATTTTAATTCTGTGTATAGCAAAAAATCCTCAGGCAGTATGTAGTAAATTTCTAAAACTGACAACAAATATTTTGTATGATTTTTTTACTTGTAGAAATGCATAAATAATAATAAAAAAAAGTTCTTAAAATGACAGCTGAAAGCATTGTAAACTCACCCCTGCTCCCCCACTTCCCTCCTCCCCCCCAGCCCACTTAGGAAAATACTCCATCAAGCATTTCTTGTAAGAAAAGTTGCAATATTGTGTAAAAATCTCCCCTGTCCTTTTCCTTCAGAGCAGGGGCTGATCCCCCACTTACTATATATTGAAGGGACATATGAAGCCAATAGGAAAAGTGTGGTGGGTCTTATTTCCACCCTCCGAAGCTTAGGATGTTTGTCCCAGTCTTGGCAGCGTGCAGCATATTGGGATGAGACCACCCTGAGTCTGAGGATACAGCGCCGAGGTCAGTACTGCCATGCAGGGTCACCTCAAAAAGCTGGAGCTCATGGCAACCTCCGAGGGCAATAAATAAATGTAAATAAATAAATAAAACCTGCCACTGAGGATGGTATGCAACACTGTGAGCTGGGGGCTGATGGTCCAGAGTAGTTTCTGTGCAGAAAGGATGGTGAGGGTCCTGCTGGCTGGCACATTGAGGGGGCCATCCAGCAAGCAAAATGAACCCTGGCCTGCTTCAGGGGATGTGGTTTTCTCCTCTCTTCTCAGCACTGGTGAGGCTGCAGCTGGAGTCCTGCATCCTGCACATGAAAGATACCGATAACTTGGAGCAAGTCCAGGCAATGAGGGGACTGGTGTGCTTGATCAATTGCTGCTGTCAAGAAGAGGGGAGCCAAACTCTACTGAGCCCTGCACAGCAGGAGGATGAGAGGCAAACTGCCACAAATTTCAGCAAAGGGAAACTGGAGCAAGCTATAAAGAAAAACGATTTTTTTTCCTGGTGGGTGTTGAACACTGGGCAGGCTGGGTGTCCCCATCCCAGGAGATATTCAGAGCTTCAGACAAAAAATGGTCCTGGTCTCACTTGAGAGTTTATTAGTCCTGCTTTGAGAAGGATGATGGACAGGATGCCTTCCAGTAGACTTTTCAAATCTAAATGTTACCCCACCTTTTTACCCATAAATTACCCCTTAGCCTTCCTATTCTGCAGGCGCTCTCAGATGTACTTATTTCTGGACCTTGATACTCAAGGGAAATTCAGTTACTTGATCACTACTCAGAATGGACAGAGGAGGAAAGCCTTGTTAGATCACATCCTCCTTTACCAATCTCCTAGAGCTGCCATTGAGTTAATTCACCCTTTCATCTTAGCTCCCAAATGGCTTGTAAAGACAGATTTAAAGCCAGAGAAACACAAATCAGCTCTCAGTGTCATTGAGGATCAGGTAACAGATCCTGTTAACAGAAGGAGCTGGCCAAACATTTGAAAATTTATTTCAGGTGTGTACCCATGAAGGAGAAACTTCTCTTGGCTTATGCTGCTCCCACCCACTGGGTGTTTCTGGTGAAGAGCAGTGGCTGGTCTGCAGATGTTCAGAGAGCATTCCACGCTGTGCTTGTCTCCTGCTGCAGCCACTGTGTGGGTCCACATGTGCAAAAAACATTAAAAGTCCTTTATGCCCTAAGCATTCCCTCCTGGTAAAAGACGTCTTGGCCTCACATGAAACCCATATGCACTCTACTCTGTTTTGATCGGTGCTTGCTCCTCCCTTCCTTGACATTGTCCCTTGATGCTAGCTCCTGCCAATGCTTATCTGGCTCCAGGACCTATGTCACTTGGCAGAGCCCCTGCAAATGCAGACGTGGAGCTTTTGCAAAGCCCTTCTTTCTTTCTCCTCTTGCACGCCTTACTCTTAAAACGTTTCACATTTCCATGGATGCTGTCAGTCCCAGACTGTGTAATGATATTACCTGCTATAGTCTAGCGTTCCCAAAATGTGCTCAAAAAGCTTCTCTGTGTACTGTCTTCTGTAGGAAAACACAAGTTGCCTTTCTTGAGCCATACTGGTCCATTACACTTGTTTTTATTTGGCTCATTGCAACACTAGACACAATTGCACTGATCTGCACTTATTTATAGGTAGCAAATTAGCTCAGGTTGTTGACTTTTTCAGCAGCAAAGCATGCCCAAACCACAAAAATGATTTGTATTTTTTTTTTTTTTTTGTGAATTTAATCACAAAATCAGTATTTTTACATTATTAAAAAAAAAAAAAAAAATCTCTGTAGTTCTCAAATGTCAGCCAGGTGCAGAAATTTCTTGCAGTGTTCTGCCTGAGCCAGTGATTCCTTGGTCAGGTGCTGGATCACTCTCTATAGCTGTGTTCCTCTTCTTTAAAAAATGGCAATCGTAATCACTGAACAAAGCCCACACGTATAGGGTGAGTTTGCTATAGTGAATTGCTGATGTAAATAATCTGTGAGTCAATTAAAGTCTAGGGCTTTGACATGTGAACCCTTTACCATATACTTGTGAATTACTAAGGTGTAGCCAGAAGATAAGTTCAATTCATAAACAGGGCACACAGCTAAGCTTCAAAATATTTTACTGAGGGTAAAATGTAAGCTCAGTGAAGAAGATATCTGTAGGGGAGAAAAAAAACACAGAAAAATCATGGATTTAATGTTTTTCCTATGTGGCAGGTCACTGAATTTTGCTCACTGCTACTGTGTATCTATGGATTCATTTGTCTTTTGCTTTACAGTAAGCGATAGAAGTTCATGTTATACCCTCCTGTAATCCACCTTTCCCACTTTTCCAAATATGACCCCATTTCCATGTTGTGAAAAAATCTTTCAGGTTTCTAGAGTAGCATGTCATGCTGGAAACTCTGCATCTTTGATCTTCAGTTCTACAGTGCTGTTTAGGGTCTTTTTATCAGTCTCTGCTCACAGAACTATGAGTGAGAATTACACAGAGAAGTACGATGTGACAGTGCTTAGATGCTACCAGGAATGTGAGAAAGTCCCTGCTGGCAGGAGGATCAAGAAAACAGATCTCTTTGCAGTTCTGGCCTGTGCTCTCTGCATCCTACTTATACCACTTGAACTGATGCAGGAATACCAGCAATATTGTGCTGCTGAGGCTGAGAGGCTTGTAACTCTTAATAAAGGGTTGCATCTTAAAAGTGAGATTTACTCTGTTCAGGTTGCCAGTAGAAACCTCTTTGTGATATGTATTCTGCTCAAACACTTAAAAAAATTTCTAATTGCTTTTAGAATGGTGCACAGACATAAAGCTAATCCTTTGAAAGTTGTAAGTATGAAGAAGGGGAGGGGCAAAGGAAAGACTTCTGGCGTAACGTTGAACTGGCTTTTCTGTCTTGCTGTTGTGTTATTGCTGGCTCATCTTTGGGTCAGAGGTGAAAAAATGTGGGATGTGGAAAGTGATACTCTGGAGTAGGCTCCCTCCATTTTCCTGCTGGGATTTTCTCTGGGACAAGTAGGTGCATGTTTCCACATTCATGCTGCCTTCTCTGAGCATGCAGGCTGCTGGGGAGTGCATAACTGCTCCATTGCCCAAGGGGAGCTGCCCCAAAGGCAGCCCAGCCAAGGCCCTCTCTCCATGCAGCAGCAGCAGCAG
>VZTT01042513.1:0-24755 GCA_013400855.1 Buphagus erythrorhynchus | reverse complement strand
GCCCCCGTCCCTCTTCCGGGCGGCTTCTTGCGGTTGGCCTCGCTCTGCGGCCGCGCCCGGGCGGTGGCCGAGCTGCTGCGGGTGGCGGCTCCCTGGGCGCTGGTTGGGGGTTGGGGTCTGCAGGCCCGGGGCGGGAAGGCGGCTGCAGGGCGAGGTGTCCCGCCGGCTGCTCTTGGGAGAGACGCGAGAATGCCCCCGGAGCTGGTAGGGAGGGAGAGAAGCGGGGCCGCCCGGGAGGGCTTTTCCTCAGTTTCCTCTGAGGGGGTGCTGGGCGACCCCATCATTCGTTCGTACATTGCTTGTGGCTCAGGGGGGTTATTAATAGTTGTTAAGTAAGTCTCTGGCTGGAATACCTGTGTGGCAGCCCTGCGGTGCTGCACCGAGGGAGGGTGGGGACAGGGTCGGGCTGTGTATGGCACAGGAAGGCCGGCACCGATGCGTCAGGTCATCCTGAGTAAAGGTTTTTTTCCAGTCGGATCGGGCTGGAACTTCACCGAAAATTATTTGCCTGTACTACTGATCCAAGCGTGAATTAGCTAGGTCATGGTTTGCATTCTGCTTTCTCCCTGGAAAACCTGCTGAAGCAGAACGCAGCGCTGCTGATGCCGAACTGCTTATTCTGAGGCTTAAAGCAGGCTCCTATCCAGCGGCTCTTCTGGATGCATTTCCACATCCATTCTTCCCAGGACTAGGTTTTTGGATTCAGTAAAACTGTAGGAAGCAGAGCCTGTGTTTATCATCCAGTGCAATTGTCTCCTCTCCCCACTGGGAAGTTACTTGCTTTTGAATCTAGTGTTCATTCATAAGCTCTGTGAGTCCGTGATCTGTTTTCTGCTTGCTTTAGTATGACAAAGCTGCTATCAAGTTTTAGCCTCAGGCTGCCAAAATCTGAGCCTGGAACTTGCCCAGATAGGTGAGTCTGGATGGCTTCTGTGGCTTGGAAGTGGCTTGGAAGTCTCGGTATTGCAGGCTTCTAACTGTATATGGGTTCATATAGTGTTTAGTTGGGCAGCATTTACTTGAATGCTGTCAGAGCTGTAGTTACTGTTTTTTCCTATAGTAAAATCTGTGTGTGTCCCTGTGAGTTTTGCTTGGAGGGACAATCTCAAATATGAAGAGACGCTGCCAAACTGTCTACTTCCATATTTTTCCTGTCAGAAGAGAGGCATCATTCCTGTAGGAAATGCCATGTTACTGACATCTAGTGACAAACATACCTGGTGTCCTTTGGGCTGCAGAGTGGCCATGTTCCAGGGAGAGCATTGGAATGTCTTTGAAGGGTATCATGGCTGGCTGCTTCCTCCTTCCAAAAGAGCACAGTCTTGGCTTTTGGAGAGCTGAATCTTGAGGCTGTGAAGGGTTACATCTTGAGTTCTTTGAAACACAGGGGACTGGACGTGCATTCTTGTTTGANTTTTGTGGAACAGGAACAGTCACTAAACAAAACAGGCTTATAAAGAAATTTCCTGTAACCCTAGTTAAACTTTTCTTGCCTCATCCCTGCATCAAAATAAAGGCAAAGCCAAGACTGTCTTTTGCAGCACAATATCTTACACTGGTTTTCTAAGCTTATATTTTACTGAAGACCATTAGAGTATTTAAAGGCTATTTCTGGGGCCAGCTGGAGGATGGCCTGTGGTGCCAAAATATAATTGGTTTGTGAGGCAGAGTCTGCTTCTCTCCTTTAGTGATTGACCTACTGAGTCAAAAGTTACTGGCAGGTCATGTATTATTTTGATCTTGGCAGGAGGTCGGCAGCTCAGCTAAAAGCTTGCAGGCAGAGGCACAAAATGTGAAATGCAGTTATCTGCTCTCCAGTAAGAGTAGTGAGAGAAAAGCTGATACATCAGGCACCTAGACCATTAATAGTCTGCAGAGTACAAGCTCTTACTCAAACTCCACTCTGTGCCTCTAACCTCTTCTGTTAGAAGATGCATAGGAAGCAAACCACTGTTCAGGTTTCTAGCTCAAGAGTAAAAAGCAAGTAGTTCAAACTTCAGAAATGCTTTGGTAGAACGGGTAGAAGTAGAAAAAGGTATTGGGGCTGTTCACATCTGGTTGGGCTCAAAATATGTCAGAGAGGTGTGTTAAATGCTGTACCTGTGATGTTTTACCGGAGAAGGGGAGCTTCTTGTGTCAGTATTTGTCTCTTTGTTACTCTTTTGACTGGCTGCATGCAGTATGGCACACAGAAGTGGGCTGTAGGAGGAGAGCCTGGTAAGAGAACGTGCTTCTCTTCCTGCCCACTGGTTATGGGGATTTATGGGATTGTGTTTAAAATAGGAACAGTTTCTCTGAAACTGATGGGTTTATCTCAGGAGCTCTTTAGCTCAGGGTATGCCCCTTAAGTAAATTATGCAGCCTGTCTTCCCCGGGATGAAGTGATTGCAGCTACTCTTGTTTAAAACCAAGTGCAGCCCATGGCCTCCTGCAAAGTGGCTAATGCAGCTCTCGAAGCAAAGCTTACGTGCTGAGATTAGCTGGTGGGGTGATGGCATTGTTTTGAGCCTTAAGTCTTTTGGGTTGATAATGGCTAGTGCTAGCTGAAAGGATGGGTTTTCCCAACAACTTCAGTTTGCCAGAACAGCCTGACTAATCCCCCTCCTGCTTCAACTACTGTCACTTGTCCAAGATCATAACTGGTTTCTGGAATGCAGAAATGGCTGCAGTTGGTGATTTGCCTTAGATACCTTTCCTGATTTCTTCCTGGATGAGAACTCAGCAGCTAATGTACCTTGAACTGCTTAGTTAGATAAGCTCATTAATGCACAGAAGTCTTACTTACTCTTAAGTCAGAACTCAAACTGTCTTTTAATAGACTGCTAAAGGGGTTGGTTGCTTTACACCGGCTTATTAACTGGCTTGTGATTGCTGTTTCCTGGATGTGCTCAGTAGATTACAGGAATCAGCATTCCTGTTTGCAGTCAAACTAAGTGATGTCTGTGCTGTAGGAAATTTCCAGCCCGTTAATGAGAGTGACAAAGTCCAAGTAGCTGAGTCTTGGGCTTGCTACTGATCAACTTGTGTTTATTTGTACCCTGTACTGGATGGTACAGGAAACTTGATGAAGCTCATGGCATTTCTCGCAATGTGACTGTGGCCAAAAGGGCTCTGCAGGTGAGCAGCAGTCCTGACATCTGCTCATTTAGCCTCAGTCAATGGCTGGTTGAAGGCTTATTTTCCCCACCTGTGCTCCAGACTCTTTTCTGGACAGGTATCTCTATGGTAATAATATCACCCACACAGCTGGCTTGGGAAAATATAGCTGGTCCCAAAGATGCCTCCTAAAATGAGTGGGCAGATGTGCTCAGTGGTGATGCTACTGGTGCTCATCAAATCCTGGCACAGTTGGGGTGATAATGTGAAACTGTAGTTATGTTGTTACAGGCAGCCTGTTGCACATTGCTCCTGAGCTGCTGTGTCACCACTGCACCTCTGAAGAGAGGACACAGAGGATTTGCTGAGCAGATGCCAGGAGAGCAAATAGGCCTGGCTCAGGAGTTCCTCAACTTCAGCCTACACTGGGCTTAGAGAAGCTGGCATGGATACAAAGTGTATTTGTGCTTTCCTGAGGCAGAAGTACCAATATACACCCAAAATTTATGGTGACTCTGGTACCATTAGGCTGTAGGCATTACATTGCTTGACACACATTTCTTTCAGACAGTTCTTAATTCTTTTGGAGCTGGAACAAGTACTTCTTGCCTTGCATGTGAAACTGGAGTTACTGCAGCCATGTTCCTTTTACCACTGAAGAAAACTGACTGAAAATTCACTGTTTTTCCTAAGTAGCAAATTTGAGCAGATCAGCTTGTTTGTTTGTTTTTACTTGTGCAAATGCAGTTACAAAAGGCAGAGAACTGTATTCCAAAGTTTATGGTGTAGGTTGAAGCTACCACTGTGTCTGCTGGTCCAGAGAAGGGTTAGTGGTCTATGTGGCATCATGTGAAAAACCTCAGGTTATGGAACAAAGGTATTGGAGAAAATCACTCATTTGAATATCTGCGTATCTGGGATTTAGGCTACAATTCAGCTGAGTCTTTCATACCCTAATGAACAGATGACTGATGCTACAGTTGTGTCTTATTTCTGGTGTGATGCTGTGGCTTCTCAATTAGAGGGACCATGGAAGGCTGCACTGAACAGAAACTACGGCATTGGTACTGTGTGCTGTGGTGATGCTGAAAGAGTTGTTGCAGAGGGAACAAACTGTGCTGGTTAGTTGATTCCTTACATGTGCCTTGTTTAGTCTAAGCTCCATGTTGCGTGTTCATTTTTCTACAGCTATTTTAAGTCAGAATTGATGAAGAGGAAATGGAAGAGGAAGGCTGGGCTCTCACATGCTGCAAGAGGGAGCTGCTGTATCTCCACTTGATTAATGCAGGTCTAGTGCCTCATCTCACTAGGTAGCTTCCAGTCCAGCCACTTGTTGCATCCCACAGTATGTGAAACTGACAGTCCAGCAGCAGGATCCTGCTGTCTGAGCGTGTGCTCCTGACTTCCTTCATGCATTCCAAGTGGGTGGCACACTGAAAGGATGAAGTCTGACTCTTGGAGAGCTTCCTGTTTTTAGATCAGACCTAATAAACAGAGCATTTTACATCTATGGTAGAATCAATGCACAAGACCAGTTTTTCAGATACTTTGTTTTATTGTGTCTTTATCTTTCTCTGGACTCCCTTGGTTATGGTCTGCAGCTCACCTGCTGCAGACTGGCTTCTGGGGTTTCATCTAGCATGTCTTGGTGGTTTGAGAGAGCGGTGCTTATTGCACATCCCCTACACAGTGGGAGCCCTGAGACATGATTTGAGGCAAGTATGTGTGATTCTTAGAAAAGTGCATGTTACCATGTCAGTCATTGTAGGCCCAGCTAATCCTGCTGCTTTTCTGTTATGTAACTACTGAAATGCATTAAAATCTTTATCCCAGCCTTTGTTTCTATATATGTACTCTATTTTATTTTTTTTTTTGTAGCTGGCTGTCTTAATGCTGTAACTTAGCCACAACTGCTCTAAAGGTATATTTTAATGCTCTCATCTTCACTTGAGTAAAAAGGCATTCTGAAAAGTCATTTCCATGTCATCTTGCCTCCTGGTGGGTTTATAAGCATGTATATAAGTGTGTGGCCTGTCTGTGATGTTCTTCATGCTCCTTTTCTGTTTATGGGTTGAAGTGGAACTATATGGGAATGTGAGCACTTGGCAGGAGGGTAGGAAGCCTACAGCCTTAAGTATTTGTAGGAGCTGCATTCAGATGTTACGTCTATCCCAGTAGCTGCTTGAAGAATGTAGAGTGTATTGGGAGAGGGCTGTTGTTCCTAAATTAAGGTGATTACTCACCAACTGGTGTGAATTCAGCATACGTGTGGATCATCCCTGTACCTTAACTAGGATAAATCCATCCATACTGTAAGTAGAAAACAGGGCTGTAGCTGCCAGTGTGGAGCAGGTTGCCATATGTTCAAACTAGTGAAACAGAAGGAGTGGAGTTGCAAAGCTCTGAAAATGCAGTTGATGGATCATTAACCCAAAGGTTTCAGCTAGAGTCATCTTCGTTTCCAGGCACCTGGTGGTAAACAGTTGAAGAAATGGTGGGCTTTGCTCTTAAGCTGTGTCTGACAGTGAGATGTTAGGCTGAGGAAACTCAGAAGCAGTGTAGAGCAAGCTCCCTAGAAAAGGCTGACTGGAGAGGAGCAGAATGAGTCATTGAAAGCTGGTTGAGCAATGCTTTCTGAGTCACGTTGCTAATGCACAGGGAGCAGATGAACCCATCTCCTGTGCTGGAGTTTTTATTCTGAGGTCTGATTCCAGCAGCCATGAGTCACTGAATGTCAGTCTCGAATTAATTTCAACCCTCTTCCCTGCAGTTCTTAACCACTGCAAGGACTAGGATCTTTCACTTCCACAGCTGATTTGTAAAGAAAACTATTAATTATTTTAAAAGATGTGGAAGATTGTGCTATGTCTGAACTGTACCACTAAAATCCTCATTCTTGTTAGAATGTAACCTTGAAGTAGAATATCTGTGAAACTTGAAACACAAATGAGGATCAAAACAAAGCAGGCTTATTATCACTGCAACCACTTCAAGGAGAGCCATTGTCATCTTGAAGAGCCATTCTTCTTGCTGAGCTTTAAGCAACTTTCTTTTGCATTCCGCCCTTTGTATAGCTTTTCTCTCTGTTCATACATCTCTGGGCTACTTACTCCATCTCTTGAGTTTCCAGCTGTGTGGACATGCTTCCATTAGCTGATGGAAGCAGTTCTGTGTGGAGAGGGAGTGTGTCTTGGAGGGATGTAATGCAAAGTTTGAACAAAAGACTGGAATGTTGTCCCTGTTCCCTGAACTCCCATCGTGGGCAAGCTTGGTGAAGGCTGTCAGGGAGCAGCCCTGCACCAAACTGAACTTGCAGTAAGTTGTGTTGATGCCATTGTGCTGTCTATGCTTGTGATGCCTGGAACTCTTCAAGATGCTGAACTGCAGAAGTTGAGCAGACAAGGGACATCTGCTTATAATTGTGTTAAATACCTTGTGCAGTTAAGACCTCCTTGTTCTCTGATGCCGTTAGATGGGTAGGTCATGTAAAACCCTTTCCTTATAGTCACCATTTTTAGCTCATGTGACTTTGCTGGTACCTGGAAACACTACCAATTGTTTGACACACATCATTAGGTAAATTGTACTTAAATGTGAATTCAGGTTTAATTTTTAGAGCTGTAGAATTGTGGGTTCTTTCAGACTTGAGAAGAATCATAACTCATATGGAGGCATTCTGCTGCTACATGTGAAATAATGCTCATGCATGTCTCAGGTACGTATGGTTGGCTGTCCTTATAAAACAGTCAGAATGGTCCTGATCCTGTGGCCAAATCCATAGTAGTAGGGAAAAGTACAAGCTCAGGTGTTAACCGAGGCCTTGTGTATAACCAAGCCAGCCCATTTCTGACTTTGAGCAAGTTCATTACCAAGTTGTTTTGCCAGCATAGTACAGCAACCACATATCAGCTGGTTGGTGGCAGATCTCTGCAAACTTCTGTTTTGTACCATGCAAGACTTTGCAATAAAAGCACTCCTGGTCAGTAGTCGTGGCAGCGGGATATGTGTAGGTATGAGGGTATTCAGAGTAGTAAGGGCAAAGTAGATCAAAGTAGACCAAAGAGGTGCAGATAGGTCTACAAAATAGCACCATAAATCCAAGATACACAATTGTACAACGGTGCATATAGGAGGTGTGTGGATGAAGTAGCAAAGGCAACTCTGGTTTCTCCTGTTGCTCTGCAATATGAACCAATGCAGCTCTTAAATGAAATGATAAACCAATGCCCATGAAGGTGGAACCAGGAGCTAGCTTTGCATGGGCAGTCTGAAGCTTGAACTCATCTCCTGGGATATTTTGTATAAGGAAGAAGCGTAGCATCTCATTGCATTGATGAAGGATTTTTGAAGACTAAAAGCCTTTGAGTCATGATCTATGTACTCTTTATCAGAGATGCTTTTACTAGCAGGTAGAATGAGAAGCAGTTGACTCTGCTGTCTGGTACTGTGATGCAATTAAAAATACTATTTTTTTTTTGTCTGTAACTTTAGCAAAGCTGTTACAGAATATGTTCTAACCTAACATATGAGAAAGCATGGCATCATTATTTCAGTCAACATTTAAAGTTTATAGATATTCCTGAGAAAAGGCTTTTAATTTCCAATGCAAAGCTTGATCTGCAATCTTCTGCATGTTTTATAGTAATGCAGTAAATATTCAAATCAAAACTTTTTCAAAAAGTCATTGGCCTGTCATGCTGGCAAAAGGCTTTGTCTTGTATGTCTTGCTGCGTGTCTGATCCTGTTGCTCATCAAAGCAGACATTTCCTTTATACTAAAAATAGTGAAACAAATAACTTAAGCAGCATTAAAACCCAAGAGGGAGATTATTATTTTTAAAGACTAGGATGTGCTTTCTAGGATTCTTCTGGAAAGGGTTTGTAGGATTCTTGTGATCCAGCTTTGACCAGTTGCATAAGCTTCCAGGAAGCTGCTCTATACAATGCAAGTCTTAAAGAGAATGCAGGAACTCTTCACTTTTGATTGCAATAGTCCATATCTGAATGTGGAAGCCAGCACTGTAGAAGTCTGCAAATGCATGCTTGTTTTTTATCTGGAGTGAAAAAAACAAGTAAATAGGAAAGAAAGTTTTAGAGTGGGCAACAAGTTGCTTTCACTGTCCTAATGCTTCTCATTTTTTTCGTTGTTTGGCCTGCGTGAATGACCTTGCAAATGTTTCAGCATCTGCTTGTCTTGCTAGGCAGCTGTGTTCAATTCTCAATGTTTTGGGTTTCAGCCCTGCACATTACCTCTCTATGGCCTTTTCATGCCTGTTGTGTGTGCTTTGTTTAAGTAGTTGTGAGTCTGTGGTACAGCCACTTCAGTCTGAGAAATTGGGTTTGTTTGGTTGACCAATGAGATTGTCTTCTGCTGTGGGGATGCTCACATTGCTGCCCCTACAGTTTGTGGCCTTGGTCACAAAACAGTGAGCAGCCACAAAAGGCTTTTCCCGTTCTAACTACATGGGAATCATGGAGCTGCCTATGTCTTAATAGGTTTGGTTATAGAGACTTAGAAGTAAATGAAATACTTGTATCCTGAAGTTATAAAGTGTTACAGTTGGGAATGGAAGAAAAACGTTTGAAAAACTGTTCTGTGCTAATTGGAGTCTCAGACATTAAAATATGTTTGTGACAGTGCCACAAGAAGCCACAGACAAGTGGCAGAAGGAAGCCTGTTAGTATCTACAGATACTTGACCAGCAGAATGGGGGAATAAAAGCCAGAAAGCTCACTACTGAGCTTTGGGAAAACTGCTTGTCTCTTTTTATTTTGATTTAACTGACTTTTGGGCTCTTTTTTTCCCCTTTTAATAACCCGAAGCAGCCATCTAGAAGCTGAACACCTGTAGCAGAGAAGTATGAGTAGCGTTATTCTTTGAGGACTCACCAGATGTAGCTAAAAAAGTTGGTGTAAAGGCTTAGGAAATTTAAAGTTTCTTTTTTGTCTTGCTGAAATTAAAAGTAGTGGCTGCAATGTAAACCTTGGTTTAGCACAGAATTCACATCTGCAGTACTTCCTTCAGATGGGCAGCTACTGTAGTTTATTAGGTGTGACTTCTAGAGGATACATTACTCTTGATAATCCAGAAGTCCCTTAGTCCCTCTGATGTGTGTATTGTTTTTGTATTCTCTTTTTTCCTTGACCCTTGAGGTAATCCAAGGCTGGGTCACTTTAACTTTGTCATTGCAGTGTTCCTGACCAGACACATATCAGTTCACTGTCAGCATCTGTCTCTAGGTTGGCCTCTCCCTATCCTTTTCACGCAGCCCAGACTAGTGGGTGTAGGCTCACCCACCCAAAGAGCAGTGTGGAGATGGTTGTTATCTAATGCTCTGCAGTGCCCAGGCTAAGCAGTTCTTGTGTGATCACCCCAAGGCCTGCCCTGTCACAATTGCACTTCTCTTCTTGGGACTAAGCCAACCAAGCAGTTGCTGCTTATGAGTATTATGACTTTGACCTATAGGAGTGTGTAAGACTCCAGGAATGGGATCTGGTGAAGTAGCTGTATATTTTAAAAAGTCGTCTGTATCAGTAATATCTACCCTATCAATAATATCTAATGTCTTTGGAGAGAGCTTTGCAGCTCTCTCCGAAGCAATCTTCCTTTGAAGAAAGAGAAAATTAGCAGTTTAGGAGGGTAACTTCTGAGGGACTATCTTCCAGTTCAAGCGGGTCATGATTGTGACCACTCCAGTGGTACCTCGTGGCCAAATGGCTCTCAGTTTGAATTCTGAAGTGTGATTTGATATGGCTGCTAGGGATTAGCAAAGGCTCTTACACTGATGTGTAAAAACTATGTAAAAGTGGTAATAAATGGAGATGTACTTGCTGATAGGAACCCCCTGTCATATGGTGATAGGCTTGGTGGCATGTTCGTGTGAACTGCATGTAAAAAGACTTAGGAATTGTGTCTGATTTGTATCTCAGTCATTAAGGAGATAGACACTTTATAGTAGAAGGGGTCTTTGATTTGCTTGTAGTTCCGGACCTGTGTTTTTTCTCACATTCAAGATGTGTGTTTTGGATACTTGTCCTTGAGGCTTAATATGTCCATGCTGATTTTTAGAATGAGAAATAAGACAGCTTCTATTTCAGTGCCAGTTTTAAGCTTTAGTCCTAGCTACAGGTTGTTTCAGCCTACTTATACATACATACTTTTTCTTGCTTCAGGTATTAAGCAACATGGGAAGTGAAGACTAAAGTTCCATCATGATCGGAGGCTTGTTCATTTATAATCACAAAGGAGAGGTTTTAATCTCTCGTGTCTACCGGGATGACATCGGGTAAGTGCTTCTGTTGCATCCCCAGTTTCTGCATTTTTGTCTCATTTTGATGCAGTAGACAACCCAGAGCTGCTTTGTTCTGCATTAGCTGTGCATGCATGTAAGACTGCAACTCAACTTGCTGCTCTAGGCTTAGCTTAGAAAAAAGAAGTTTAAGCCCTGGTCACCTTAAGTGAAGGATGGTCTGCAGCCAAACCTGGGATGATGGGGATTTGGCCATTATTCCAAATGCTTTAGCAGCATGGACTGCCACTGTGGGAGCCAACCTCACCGTAATCGCTAAAACTTTACAGGAGCAGTAATGTGAGAACTGTCTGCCACACACTATAGCCAGGGCTCTGAAGTAGTCTCAGGCACTGATGTCTAACATCAAGTACAGGCATGCAGGAGACTTTGGTCTTGGAAAGTTTTATCTGCAAGCAGTCTCATAGCAACCATGGCTGTACTACTGCAGCTGGCTTTCTGTCCCCAGCTTTGTATGGCAGCCTTGTGTGAAAAGCTTACATTTACTGGGTAACTAAAGTTGTGGGAAGCCTCGAAAACCTGCAGTAGATTGTAGGTGTCTTGTTACACTTCCCCCAAGTGTTATAATGCTCACTTAGACTGGATCTGTGCAACCCTTAGGCTGCTTGTTTCCAGAAGGTATCTTACTTAAAATATGGTGTCTTGTAGGCAGTGGATAGTGCTCTAGGGAACCATAAGTGATGGTGCTGCTTGGGCTGAAAACCTTAAATTTAAGGGTTTTGTGCACAACACTACTCTTTCTAGTGGGTTTTCGTTAGCATCAGGCCTTAGGTGGAAGTTAGTAATTAAGTTGGCAGAGTAAGACAGAGCTAATGGAGGCAGAGCTGTGGTAAGTGCTAATTCAAAGTTCAGTGAGAGAGAGCCTTCAGGCCAGTTTAGGAAAAAGTAGTTTGTACCAGGTCTCCACAATGACTAGTGGTAGGATGTGCTGTGAAGTAACTTCTTGCCATAAATTACAAAAAACTGTCAAGCCAGTCTGCCTTCAGACTGCTCTGGTCTGAAGAGTATGTCCCTTCTGGTTGTGGATTGTCTAGTGGAGGTTAAAAGTTGAGGTAGAACTAGTAGCTAGTCAAGGCTTGTACTGTTTCATCGAGGGAGTATTCAACACAGTGTCTGTAATGAGGCTTCACCTAATGAGCTTTTAAGTCTTGGCTTTTTGTAGGTCAGCTAAGGCGAAGTAGCTGTTCTAAGGTTGACTGAGTTATTCCAGGACTTCCACATGTAATTGAGCCAAGGAAGCATTGTATTTCTCAAGCAGAAAAACAGTGACTGTGATGTTTTGCCTCTTTTCTACTGTACAAACTCTCATCAGTCTTCAATACTTGTTAGCTGAAGCTCTTCAGAGCAATTCATATGACAGGACTGACTTTGTAAAGCTGGTGTCACAATGACTGAGCCAAGCCAGTCTGGATTATAGGAAACTTTGGAGAATATTTCAGGTGGGGGCTAGGGACACCTTCACTGCAATTTCTGGCAAAAATATTTTTTTGTGGTTTGCAAACTTGGAACAAGTTTGTTCAAGATTGTTCTCAAATTGATGCTTTTAAGAAGGCCTTTTGATTGAAATGGCATTTTGGCTGTGGACTGCAAACTAGGGAGCAAAGTAGGTATTTTTAGTATGATCTTCTATTGCTTTTTTATCTTGGCCCATTTCTCTTAAAGAGTGAGTGCCTTATGTTCAGTACATGATAAAGTACTTCCTGCTGGCTGGCCAGACAAAGCTAGAAAATGGGATTTCCTGCCTGATCCTATCTTAACTTTTTCATTTGGCAGAGTGCCAAAATATTCCAGCGTTTTCTCTAGGACTTGAGGAGTTGGTGTTCATTTCAGTGAAATCATCCGTTCCGTTCTTGTGAAAGTGTCAGTCTTGTGACTTAGGTGGAGCTGGTGTTGACTGTTAACTGAACTTGCTCCCCAAGGTGCTGGATTTCTTCTCAAATAGGCCTTCAGTGCTGGTTTGGAATTTTTTTAAACATGTGGCCTTACAGAAAAGGTTGTTATAAAATGGCTATGTCTCATCTTGTGGTGTAATCAAGAAACTGAGAGTCTTTCCGTTTCCTAGTCTGAACATTAGTGTTAATGCCAGGTCTGCTTAAAATTTTTAATATCCTAACCATCAGTGGCAGGTAAGGAAAGGAATAGCCATGATACTGTAGCTTGTACTCAACTCTGTAGGAGTTCTGTCTCTAACCAAACAGCTGAGTGATAGACTTCTACCATACTATGCAGTTCTTAGTTCCTAAGCAGTAGTTCTGAAGTACTGAGGGCTGAACTCACCCTACTTGTTGGGAGGTAGCTGAATAGGAAACGAGCATCCCTGTCTTCATGAGTGATTGACCCAGAAGACTCCTTAGTCTTGGCCATCGCCTTTGGCATTCTGAAGCCTCCGTTTCTGGGCTGGGAGATATTAAAGATCATCTGTGGTTATAAGAACACCTCCCTTCGCACAGTTTAAGGGCCTTAAAAAGTGCATACTAGCTCAGATGTAATGACCAAAGTGATGAACAACGAGGATATCCTTCTTTTGACTTTGTTAAAGGCAGAAGTACCACAAAACTTGAACTTTCTTTGCTTGCAACTTAGAATGGCTTTGGTGCATGTAGCGCATCTGTCCATACAGCAGCTAGCTGCATGAATAAACAGCCTTATTAAAAAAAAAAAAGAAAGGCTAAACACCATGCATATAATTCAGGATACCGTGGAGGGTTCTGCTGTAATTTTCAAGTGCCTTGTTCTTCAGTGACTTAGTCGTTGGGGAACCTACCTGCATTTAAGAATGCAGCTGTGTAATTAAACTTAAGCTATTTGAAACTGAGCAGCTTACATGAAAAACTGCATGCACTTTAAATGTAATAGGTGTTTGTTTTCTGAGCTTCTAATACATCATGTCAGCTTCGTGGGTCTTGATCCTTAAGGAAAAAGTGCAAGCTGGATAGAGCAGTGTCTGAATCTGCAAGATGTGCCCTATCTCTCCAGATGTGCTCCAGCTCTATCAAACTTGCTGTATTTCCTGTTGGCTGGACCAAACCAGAAAGCATCAGCCCAAACACCTTCAAATGAGAAGTACTGTCGTAGAAATTCTCACCCAGACTTGTAGCCCTGTCCTGAGGCAGACTGGGAAGAAGATACCCGATACTCTGCGGTCCCCAGGTGATGCCTCTGATTGAGGCTTTGGGGTTTTTCCATACCAAGGCCTGCTACCTATATTAGCAGAGCAGACTGGGTATCACTGTTGTGATACAGGTGCAGCTCACCTGGACTAATAGCCCTAAAGTTCAGCCAAACACAAATCTGTCCGTGCTGACTGCCTTACCATGGCATGTCAGTGTTGTACCTTGCAAGGGCTTCATTGCTGCTGTAGCTTGTTATTGTCCACCTAATACCACCTTGGCCCTTTGTGCCAAGGAGCAGGGGGAGGGGGTGCTGTTTGGTCTCTTCTTATCTCTTTGGATTCATTGTGCCTTGTGTCTGTGTTTCTAACCCTTTCTCTTGTTGCTGTCACTCCTCCTTTTCTCCGCTGGCGCCATTTCTGTCCATCCCATCTCATTGGCTGCTGTAGCAATAGGTAAGAGACGCGTGGTAGGCCACGACTGGAACTGCACAGTGGGCACCTGGTGCGCTAGCGAAGCCTCTCTGACCTGAGGCTTCTCCTCTAGTGTGCACCAGTCTGGTGACTGGTTCTAGTGCTACTTTTAGTGGGTTAGAACCTGAGGCTGGGAGGGCTAATGCTCTAGAACAAGCTGAACTTTCCTTGCAAGGCTTACTGGAGGGGAGGATTTGGGCATTTAGATACTGTTACTTTATAGTAGATTAAATTACTTTCTTATGGAAAAACTAAAGTAGAAATGAAATACTAATTTGACTCCAACTTGCAAACTTTCTGGAGCGATAAAACCTGAGAAGTATTCAAAAGCCAGAATTTTGCTTATGGGGGGAGCATGTTTACTGATGAAACTTCTACATATGTCCCCAGACCTTCAAGGAGCAAACATCTGCTGTGGTAGCATATGTTCCTTTGAATATCCTTTGTTTTCTAACTTGCAACTGTGTGTTGGATTGTTGACAGCCCTCAGTGCTTACAAGCATTTGTATGCCTTATCCTTGCTTGCAAGGTTGATATTACTGTCTGCTCTCAAACATGATTACTGCATAATCAGTACCATGGCCTTGATGCTGCAGTCAGACCCCCTGTTCTACAGAGTGTCTGAGAGTATGAGTAATAAAGCACTACTAAATGAGTCTTGGCTTTGTGTGTAGACTGTTGCTTTAAGTTTTGGTCTTGTCATATAAAGCACTTGGGCTTCCTTCCTGTATTCTCAGGATTGGTGGACTTAATTTGGGAAGTTTATTCTGACTTGTAGTTACAAGATAAGGAGTGTGTTCAAGAGCTGGCATCCAGAATGTCACTAGGAATCCTTGTGTAACAAAGAGGGTCTTTTCCCCTGTTGCTAGTGTATAGACAGTTTGGATCAAGGAGGGCAGCACCTGTGGGCAGCTTGCACAGCACTTTTTCAGCACTGGGCAGAGCTCTTGACTGTAAATGGTCCTGGACCATGCAGTACTGCTGACACATTGCACTGTGGGGACTCTGAGTCAGGATGCAAGACACCTCTTCTGAAGCAGAGCAGTCTTGAGGTGACGTGTAACTGGAAAGCCAACAGTGATCCTAATCCTCCTGCTGCTTTGTGCCTGCCCTCCAAAGTGTGTGGGGTATGGAGGTGAGCTGAATCTGAGAATAAAGCTCCCTTCTGGAATGTACCTGGGCACTGACATCTCTTGGATGGCCTGGGCAAATTTTGCTGTTACTTCCTTGGTTGCATGGGAGCAACTGCCATTGACATGTGTCTTGAGAGACTACTGGTTGCTCTGGGGCAAGAGTGTGAAGGCCTGGGTATGCAGGATAGACAGTAATTAGGTGTTTGGTCAATGGACTCTGAGCCATATGTTGCTAATGTGTTTGTTTCCAGCTATGACAATCAATTGAGAGTGCTGTCAAAACTAATTGAAGGGAAAGTTTCTTTGCCATCTTACTGCAGATGGAGGTTTGCTTCTCCTCCTGACTACAGTTACACTATAGTCCAAATCTCCTTAGAGGCCAGTAGCACTCTCTCTCCTTGAACTTGTGCAGAATTTAGTGTCTAACTCTGCTCAGAGCCTTCACTTGTCCCTCTTAGGGACATCCTCAGGCACCCTCCCTAGGTGAGCTTGATGTGTGTAGTTCAGTGTCTGAGTGTAATGGCATAAGCAGAGCTGTGCAGCCAGCTGGTTCCACATTTGCTGTGCTGACTTGTCTCTGGTGCTGCTCTTGTAGGCGCAATGCCGTGGACGCCTTCCGCGTCAATGTCATCCACGCAAGGCAGCAGGTGCGCTCGCCTGTCACCAACATCGCCCGCACAAGTTTCTTCCATGTCAAGCGCTCCAACATCTGGCTGGCTGCTGTCACCAAGCAGAATGTCAATGCTGCCATGGTATTCGAGTTTCTTTACAAGATGTGTGACGTGATGACTGCCTACTTTGGGAAGATCAGTGAGGAGAACATAAAGAACAACTTCGTGCTGATCTATGAGCTGCTGGATGGTGAGATGTTTCCCTTACATACTGTGGCCTATTGCACTTGGTCATTCTGAAATCCTTAGTTTAGTATGATGTTGTAATAATCCTGGAAGTATTTTTAAAATGTGTGCAGAGTTCAAAATTACTTGTTTGGCTTTCTAATGCGACCTGTACTGCAAATGTGAATGGTACCTCAAGCCCATAGCCTTGTGCTGATTCCGTTCCCTGAAATGTTGGGAGCTGTGCACTTGTACGACGGAGACAGCTGGTACTGGAGCTTAGCTTCTGAGGGGATCCTGTGTGGATGTCAGGCTTTCCTTACCCCTAGATATATCAAGAAGACTGCCAGTAACACCTCTAAGCAGTGTATGGAAGCAGTCACCCTGGGCTTAAGTAAGTTGCCTTTTGGGCTCAATTCTGAACAGAAGGAAATCAATAAAACCCAATGTACTCTGTCCCAGCCCTACCTTTCCCACTGATACAGCTCCAAATTTCACCAGAGATTAATAATAGTGTCCCTTCAGCTGCTTGTGATATCAGCCTGCTATGGAGGTTGCCCTTGAGCTGCCCCTGTTTCACATATCATGAGCACTTTGTGTTAGTTACGTTTCTATTTGTTTTCCAGACAAGGCACCACATGTGTGTGTCCTGGGATTCTTAGCCAAGGGTCACAGTGATTGATGTTTTCCCTGTTCCCTCAGGGCAGACCAAGAGACTGCCTGTTCTTTGCTTTGGTCAGTCACTGCTGTCTCCTTGCAGGCACAGTGAGNAACTTAAAAAAAAAAAAAAAGCTGCAAAGATAAAATTGCTGTGGTGTTGTATAAACTCTCTGTTGTCCCTTGGATGTTTTTGGAAAAACTCCTCAGTGTGCCCTGTACAGATGGCAAGGTTAGTTGATATTTAGTCCTGAGGTGTGGTTGTGTTTAAAAACTGGCAAATTCATCACTTGCACAGCTTTCCATCACCCCTCATCTCCAAAGTATTGCTTTGGGAACTCACTGTAGCAAGAATGATTCTTTTCTCTTGGAAAGGAGTGCTACAGCAATTTATCCAGAAATTCAATGTGTAAGCAGTATCTGTGCACTTATTGCCTCTCTCCCTATAGGAACGGTTAGCCTAGTTGGTGTGTTTATACATTGTAGTTCTGAACTAACCTTTTACCCTTCTGTAGAAATCCTGGACTTTGGCTATCCTCAGAACTCTGAAACAGGGGCCCTGAAGACTTTCATCACTCAGCAAGGCATCAAGAGTCAGGTAATAAGAGGAATTTGGTGTACAGCACTGCTCTGCTGGTTAATTTTTGCTAAGCCCATTCAAGAAAGTATGGTCTTAATTACCATCTAACCATGTGACCTGTATGGAAGGAAGATGCCTGAATAGATTGAGGACACCGTGGCAGGGTTGTATCTCAGTGGCACTTTATTCTAGGTGTCGCTGCGCTGTGTTACCTCATGTTTCCTGGCACACAGGAAGGAAGGATGCAGGAGGAAGAGCCCAGAGCTGGGATTAATGTCAGTTCCTTGCATGTAAATATGATGCTGGCTTCAGACTCTGTTCTGTGTCAGCTTTTGAGAGGATAAACAAATCTACCTGCTGAACCAGAAGTAGCTCTTTTGCATATGAATCTCACTGAGCAGGTCTGTTATCCACCAGAGCTGTCAGGATTTCATGCCTGCCTTATAATGAAGTATTCTTCAGCCTTGTGAATCTTGCTGTTAAGTCAGGAAGCTCATGTTGCTCTGTGTCTGCCTGTAACATCCTTGCAGGTTAGTGTCAGTACAGCCTGAGTTTTCTTAGGTTAGAGATGAGAATCTCTGCTGTGCTTTTAGCATAGTATTAAGCCTTGCAACAAAGTTTACATGGAATTAGAAGATAAAGGATGTGTTAGGAAAAAGATAGTTGGACTGGTTTGGAGAATGTGTTTAAAGTAGTTCTAATCCTACTCCAGATACAGCCCTCAAAACTAGGCTTCCTGTCTCATAAGCTCATGCTTAACCTCTGAATTCAAAAGAATCTCATAGTCCATTTCTCATATCCCCAAGGAATATTGTCCACCTTGTCCATCTAACACAGCTGTGCAAGTCAGGACTTAGCCTAAGTTAGTCCTCTCTCCTGCATAGCAATGAGCCAGGAAAAAAAAGCTAAGAGTCTGTAGTGAGGCAGTCTGTGGCAGAGTAAAGCTTCATCCTCAGGTACAAACAGAAGCAGAGGGCTAAACAAGAGCCTGCATGGAGACTGTTCTTGTTTAGGTTAGCAGAGGTCAGTCTCTGGAGTCTCTGTTTCAACTCACTTAATGAGCACTGATTTCCTTCTTAAACTTTTAATCTAGTAGCAAGACTAACTGCATTTCAAGAGGAGGTGAGAGAGAAGCTGCCCCTGAGCAACATACTTCCTCTAGAACAGCAAACTGTTTTGCAACATGGCCAGATGTGAGTGCATCCGGTCTCAGTCCCCATCACGAGTCCTGGTGTAAATCTCTGGCCTTCTGTAGTCTGACAGTTTGGGCAGTCAGCACTGAAGATAGCTGAATCAGCTCCTGTTCCTAGAAAAACTCAAAACTAACCACCACCCTCACTTCCTTCCCTTGCTCTTTTTTTTTGTTTTTATTGGTTTTAACAAACTCTTGTGCTGTTTGTGTGCAAACCACTGTCACAGTATTGTGCTTAATTCAGCAGCAGGTTTAGTCCTTTCCTTACAAAGAAGAGTTTAGCTTTCAGCTTTACACAAGTAAGCAGTTCTTCCGCTCAGTATTGGAATTTTGTGCAGCCCAGTTCAAAAACCAGAAGTGATTCATTGCAGGCGCAGGATGGCAAGGGCACCAGTTGAAACAGTACCTGCCATCTTTCTTTGTCTGCTCTCTACTCTGTTACTTCTAGCCTTCAGCTCCTCACTGACTTAGAGCCAGTTCATACAGGTACCCAGGACCAAAATCTGGGTCTGAATGGTCTATCATCTGTGTTCCCTATCTTTGCTTATTTCTTGATAATGCTTTCCTTGGGTTTGTGCCTTGAGGAATTTAAGGAGCAAAATCCACTTATGACAGACGTTCCAAACTCGACTTTTTGACTTTGCTCTCAGTTAAAGATTGGAGGTATACTGAGCTGCTGTCCTCTGAATGTCCTCCCTGTATGTCTACAGTGGTCTTTTCAGGGCAGGTGATCTTGAAATTGCAAGATCTGCTTTATTCTCTTTGAAATAAAACTGCTGAAACTGCTGCAGTGCCTGCCAAGGAAATACCTGTGTGCTCTGGGAATGGAGTGATGTGCCACACAGGTTTTAAAAGGTGTTGGTGTGCAACATTGTTTTACTCCTAATTCCTACACTTGAAGTAGCCCACTACTCAGATGGCAGGACTGCAGGCTGTGCTGATATCCTGTAGCAGAAATGGTGAAGCCATTGGCTTGAATACCTTCCTCCAACAGAGGCTAAACCTTGCTCTTACAGCTTGAGGTAGCTATGCTTCATGTACTGTTCACACTCTTAAGATGCTATCTGCATTTGTCCAAACTTCATTAACTAGATGTACACTGTAATTTTCTTCCCTGACAAGTGATTTCTGGGTATATGAGTTGGTCAATTCTTAGTTATGGTGTTTCCCTAAACCATAGATATTCTTTAGTACGAAAATGCTGGTGTTACTTTATAAAGTGAGCAGAGGGCCACACCAGCTGGAAGATCCCAGGAAACCTGCTGGTAGCTGGCTCTCTTTAACCTAGTCAACATGTTGGCAACTCAGCACAAGGTGGGTATTCTTGGGCCATTTTAGCTGACTTATTTGTCCAGCTCTGGGAAGCACCCGCTCCTGACAAACTCCAGACCCAGGTGTCTTCAGTGCCTCCCTTAGGGAATACTTGTGCTGCTGGGTGGTCTCAACTTCAGCAGCTGCTTCCAGATCCATCCAGTCACTTTACAGAGTAAATGTAGGGTCAGGCTACTGGTGCTGTTGCAGGAGATGAGAATGTCATCACATGATCAATATCCCTTTGGAAGACAGAGCACTGGGTATTAAATCTGTGTGTTCCTCTAAAGCCGGAACAAAACATTGAACAAGGCAGTGCTTTTTTGTGGGACAGACAAGAGGGGTACTTTGTGTACTGTATTGAGCACTTACCTCGGCACTTCTCAGGGGAATATAAAACTCTGTCTGTTAGATGATGTGACAGTGGCTGTGCTTGCTGAGGAAGTGACCATGTCTGTGGCAAGAGCATGTGTGAAGCTGAGATGATGTACTGCCACCCTGTGGGCCTACTGCAAGGCTGCTGTGGGAGAACCGACTTCTGTCTTTGTAGTTGTTGTGGTGGAAGAGCAGAATTAACAAGGATACCACTTTATACAGGACCCAAAGTGCCTGGTATTTCCCATAATGTGGGCATCTGTGACACAGCAGACATTGCATTAGGAACAACAACGTGAGTCTGCTCTGCATAGAAACATTATTGGGAACAGTGTTTTGCCTGTCTCTCCCTCTGCTCCACCTTGTGTTTGGATTGTCAATAGTAGGCCAAGTCTGAAAATTGATTTCACTGCTTGCAGTGCTGGGTTTCCTGCAGGGAGCTAAAGGTCAAAACTCCTCATCTTGTTTGTGCTAATTAGCTACCTAATTAACAAAGAGCTGACCTGCTTTTTTCCTGTCCTCAGGTAGCCTTAAGCCTAATCTGCCTCTTTCTCCCTTCCTCCCTTCTCTTGCTGCTTGCCTGTTAACCCTGTCTACACTGCACTTGCTACTATACACCTGCTTCCTGACTTTCTCCATGTGACTGGACCCCACCTCTAGCACCAGGTAGGAAACCTCTCTGTGCCTCTCAACACAACCCTTGGTGCTTTTCAGAGGCTTAGAGCCTGGGTACTGTTAGATGCATTTTTAGGTTAGTGTTGCTATGTAACTCTTATGGCTGCAGTTATTAAGAAACAGGACTTGGAGATTAGGTCTCTTCTGGCCCTGGAGTTTCATGTTGGATGAGGGTGTGAACTGCTACATCAATCCATGTTAAACTTCTCTGCTTAATATGGATTGACAGTCTGAGACATGATTTGAATGCCATTAGTGGAGCGCGTGCCTCCCTGCACTAAGAGGTAGCCTAATGGACTTGCTAACAAAACAGAACAATGTTCCCTGCTGTTGCTATGGCAAATTCTTGGTTAGGTATAGAATTTCATGTTCTGAGGAGGGAATGACCAAATCATGTGAGGTGTGACAGCACCTGCATCTAAGTGACAAAAACATTTATGTGTAATAAATGGCAAGTGTTTGCGTTTAGATTCAGAGCAAGGTTTCTTAGTCTTTGAATTTATTTAGAGGAATTTATTTATGTCTAAGATGTCATTTCTTCTCTTCAGACCAAGGAAGAGCAGTCCCAGATCACCAGCCAGGTGACTGGACAGATTGGATGGAGACGTGAAGGAATCAAATACCGTCGCAATGAACTCTTTCTTGATGTGCTGGAGAGTGTGAATCTCTTAATGTCCCCACAGGGTAAGTAGGAGTTGTTGAGCTGGCACGCTTCTCCTGCTCAGGGTTTGTGCATAGTGACTCTTTTAAGTGTTCTGAACTATGATCTCCTCTAACCAGGTCAGGTTTTGAGTGCCCATGTCTCAGGCAGAGTGGTGATGAAGAGTTACCTGAGTGGAATGCCAGAGTGCAAGTTTGGCATGAATGACAAGATTGTCATTGAAAAACAGGGCAAAGGGACTGCGGATGAAACGGGAAAAAGGTAAGAGGTTTGGACCTGGTGACCACTTGCCACCACAGACTCTTATGAAAGGGCAGCCTGTAATAGCTTTTCTGATCTGACAGACAAAAAGCTGGGTTTTTTTCTTCCCTTCAGATAGTACTGCTAACTTTGGGTAGATCAGCTGTCATGCAAGCTGCCAGCCTACAGAAGGCTGATCTACAGCTCTCTAAGTATTAAGATTCAAACATAGTTTTAAGTGTAGAGTTCTTGCACCTGGAAACACTTCCCCCAGATGAATTTTCCTAGAGTCTGTATCTCTAGCAGTTTTGCTCAGTGCAGAGACTTAATCATAAAACCAGTAGCAGTGCTCCCAAGAAATAGTGAAAGAATCCCTTTGCCTCCTTTACCTGGACTGTTCCCACAAAGTAGAACAAAGACTGGGGAAGCCCTTCCTGCTGATTATAGGGGCTGTGAGAGTAGGAGGCACAACCTTTCTGAGAGCCCAGCTACCCTCCCTCCCAACTGCACCTCAGTCAGTACCATTGAAGCTGAAAACAGCTCTTAATGCCTTCTCCAGCTTTCCTGCTTGGGGTGAAGAGATAAAAGCAACGGGACTGCCACTTTCGTCTCACTAACCATTTGCAACTCATCTGTATTTCTCTTGGTTGTTTTTTTGTTGTTTTTCTTTTGCTGACCCCCAGTGAATTGGGAAGGTAGATAATCTGCTTCAGCTTTGTGTGCACTCTGCTCTCCCCCTTGTCTCTTGCTTTGTGTGACTTGTGCATGTAACCTGGATCTCAGACACTTTCCATGATGGTTCCTGTAAATGGAGCTGAGCTGCTATTTGCCTTTTCTCTCAGAACCAAGCCAAGAGCTATTGCTTCACTGTCACCTTTAAGCCATCTTTCCTGTACCTGAATTGAGCTAGTAAAATGGATGAGCCTGAGATGGCTGATGGGCCCGGTGAGGATTTACTCTAGTGAAAATATCAACTGCACAGCCTTGAAGAGTCAGTACACTGTCCCAAAGCTTCTGTGCCAACTGCCTTTGCCAGTAAATATGCTATTTTTTGAGTTACAGAAGTAAGATGAACAGGGATTCTTGGTAGGTAGTTCTTGCTAGCTGTGATTATCCAGTGGGCATGTCCAGCTTGGAGATGTTACTTTCCAGAAGCATTTAGTTATGAGGTGACCAAAAGGGACAGCTGCTGTCAGCAGCTTTTTGGGATCTAGTCTGTGGCAAGGCCAACCCTGAGTAATGCTGCCTGAGATCTGGAGCAGTCCTAGGCAGAGGGCTTTCCCAGCTGTTTTCCAAAGAAATAGAAATTAGTTGGCTAACGTTGATTGTCATCTGGGCAACAGATTAGCAAAGACTAACTTCTCCTTTTGAAGCACAAACCACACCAGTGGTGGTTGTGTAACTAGACAGCCAGTCAGCCTGGGGTCAGTCTGCTTCCCTGTTGTGTATATAGTGGTGGTTCCTAGGACAGCTAAACCTGCTGTAGTTCTCACACTGTCTTGGCATATTGGCATGGTTGTCCTGTTACTTCCAGCAGTTGAGGCAGTCTAGATACCATAGTGGTACACTGCTGCGCCTTCTCTACACTGCTGCCTCTTCTGTTGCTCCTACCTTCTGGTCCCCCTCAGTAGCTGAGGGGTTTTGGCTGGCCTAGAACCTGTATTCTCAGGAATTAGTACCTGGCACAAATTCAGTGCTGGCAGTTAGGCTGGTGCACCTACATGGACAGGTGGTAGCTCTTTAGGTTTTTAGGAGAGATACAGACTTGTATGTCACAATATCGTGGTTTTGGCAATTTGGTTCAGAATCAAACCACCTGCTGGCAGTGTGGAAATGAACAGCTGTGAAGAGATTTCTGAACAGGAAGACTATGAACCTGGTATTTCCTGGCTGTGTGGCAGTGGGATAGCTTTGTGGACAGGAAAGTGTTTTCTCTCCTTTGAACTGTGCTGTGAGAAGACTTGGGCTGGCAGAGTTGCCTTTGCAGGACTGAGTGCTGCTGGCAGGCGGACCCAAGCATTGTGTTCCTGGCTATGACAGAAAGGTGCTCTTCTAAGCTCTCTTCTCTTTGGGGAGAGGAGGGAAAAATTCTTTCAAACAAGCTTCCTGAAATATGATTCTTGTGGTGGTGAAACAAGTAAAGTCTGAGCCAAGAGGCTGCTGTCCCCTAAATCTCTCCCTGCCTCCCCATTTCCTGGACACCTGTGATGGCAACATGCTCTGTAGAGTAGTTTCTGCCTGGACAGATTTTGACTGCACCAAGATACCAGAGCTGCAGCTTGTGCTTCTCTAACTGTGTTTTGTGTTTTTAGCGGCAAACAGTCAATTGCCATTGATGACTGCACTTTCCACCAGTGTGTGAGGCTCAGCAAGTTTGATTCCGAGAGGAGCATCAGCTTCATTCCACCAGATGGAGAATTTGAGCTCATGAGGTACTGTGGGTGGGGGGTGAACAGGCTGGTGTTGGCATCTGCTTGCTGCTACAGTAGTGTTGCTGCTCCCAGGCAGACTTGCAGCCCTTGAGCACTTAAGAAATACACACCACCACCTTTTCAGAGTGGAGTCTGTAGGGTGTCCCACAAATCCATCTGTTACAAATGTGGAAGCCCAGCTGCATTTAGTTTTCTTTGCCACAACCATAGTGTTGGATGTGGATTTTCTTGCTTCTGAGCTTTCTGTATCTGTTGTTTTTAGTGTTTAACACTGGTGTCCTTGAACAAGACTGTTGGCAGGAACCAGATATAAAACTTGAGATTCAAGATACCGTTGCTGCCCTACAGCAGCACAGATCTTAACTGCTGTTTCCCTCTGGGATATTTCCTTTCTGGCTGATGTTTCTAAGCTGTTTGCTATATTCAGAGGCTATCTCTTTAGGAGGGTGATACAGTTTGGGGCGTAAGGGAGTTAACTCCTCCTCAGAGCTCATTTTAGCTTCCATCCCTGCAGGTACCGAACCACGAAGGACATTATCCTTCCCTTCCGTGTGATCCCACTGGTGCGGGAGGTGGGCAGGACCAAGCTGGAAGTGAAGGTGGTGATCAAATCAAATTTCAAACCTTCCTTGCTGGCCCAGAAGATAGAGGTAAGAGAAAAAAAAAACAAAAAAC
>VZTT01042490.1:5971-26276 GCA_013400855.1 Buphagus erythrorhynchus | reverse complement strand
CTGTTGAATAAATTATGACTCATCCATATTTTGATTACTGTGTGCCAGCTCTGCTCTCGTTATCTTCAAAGAATATAATGCAGTTAGAAAGAGCTTTAGAGAGAAGGATGAGCCTAATCAAAGAAAAGGGAACGGCTTTTATATGAGATTGGCTGAACAATCTGGGACTCTTTAAATTTGAGACAAAATTACACTTACATTTGGGATATATACTAGTAGTTTACAAAGTTGTGAATGATATAAAAGGCTGACTGGGATCAATTTGTCACTGATTTGGGTCATTAAAGGAAGTCTGGTATAAGCCATACAAATGGAAGCATCTCTTAATGCTGCCAATAGTAAACCCGTGGATTTTTCCAAATTGCACTGTGTTCACTGAAAGCTTGCATGGTTTTAGGGAGAAAATGGCCCAGTATATGAACAAGAAATACATTAGGAATGGCTAAATACATGAGAGTGTGTTTGGTTCAGGGAGTTCTGGCACTGGATCTTCATTTGTATATGTATGTAGGTACTTCATAAACAAGGACATGCAATTTTATTTGGAGAAGTAAACGACTATTTGTGTATCATCTGGGAACTGTGTAGAAAATTCTGGGATCAAGTCTATTCCCTTGAGTAGCATTTGAATTACCTGAAATACTTAGCACCTGCCATTCTCATTCATTGTGTCAGTTCTGGTACAAATGAGACAGGGCAGTTGTCTCCATACCCCTGCTCTGTGCCAGCCCAATTCATCCCCTGGAAACAGTTTCCCTCTCTTCTCCTCTCCTCTCCATTAAAGAAAGTCAGCATCTCTCACAAGTGCACTATATGGGCATGCAATTAAGTTGTAATAAGTGGAAGAACATTTATGGTTGCACAGACAACTAATGTTTTCTGGCTAGAGTGATAATTTGAATTACTTTTCAGCTGAAATGAAAGTGTCGAAGCCATTCTTTCTAGGACTGTAAACTGAAGAGCAGTGCAGATGAAGTGCAGGATTCACTCCCAAATACTTGTGTCTTATTAGGATAAGCCTCCTCTGGTGAANTTTAAATGTGAAAAGATTTTATCAAATTAAAGCCTGATAATAATTTAAGTGAGCTGCACTTTTTGCTACATTATATCTATAGCTATGAATGTTTAGGAGTTGTATTTGTACCAATTATGAATATAAAATATGATACTATATTTATAAAAATCTCAGCTCTCTAATATGTGTCCTTTTAATCACTTTTGCTTACCTAGTAAACCTTGTCTCTTATAACTTTCCGTAAACTACTTGCCTTTCCACATTTCTCCATGTTTTCTGGGTTTTTTGCTGTTATTTTTCTTCTTCTCATGGATGTCTTTATCTTTCTATTTTCTATGGATTTCTCCTTTTCTGATCACTTCCTACTCCTGCTGAGTGGAGATTACTAAAATTAATCTGGCAGAGGTAAAAAAAGGAAGTAAATTAATTCCCAGCAGTATCCCAGGAAAGGTAGCTTTCTCTCCTCTCACTCCCAGTGAAAGAAGGTATCAACACACAGGAGAAGGACACACTCATATAGGCAGAGTTTTCCTGAGAATTGGATCTAAGTTATTTCCAAGTGAATTCATAACAACCCAGTTAGAGTGAGGTGCAAATTTAGTTCAGTTCTTTGCATTGGTGCTCAAATTTCTTAACTAGACTTCGAGAAACAATGTGCAAGAGTTTGTGTGTGTTATAGAACTGTATTGTGTTGTAAAGAAACCAGTCCTGTCAGAAGGACTTTGAATATAATGGTTATTTCTTACTGAGTTGTGTTCCATACCATGCAACCATTTAAATAAAAAAAGATGATAATCCAAATTATTAAAGAATTAAAGATATTTATATTGATATTCATTCCTGGGAACAAGTGCCAGCTCTCTGAAAATGCCTGCAGAGTGCATAGGCATTGTCAAACAGTGCTCTGGTCAGAAATGTCAATGGACTGTGAAAATAGGACTCCCAGACACTAAATTAATTTCCATCATGCTGTTGTTGGCCAAAGCAGGAGGAAGAGGCAGAGAATGAAGTGGCTTTTGTAACTAAATTCCATTTGGGTGCAAGCAAAATTTGAAGAGAAAAAAAAAGAAATTGGCTAGAAGTGCAGTCCTAGCAAGAATATCTGGAGAAAGTGCAAGAAGTATTGTAGTCCAGTGCATCAAAATATACATTCCCCACAGGCATCTTTTCTGCAGTCAAAGCACAATTTCAGAAACTCTCTGAACCACCACCAAGCAATTCTTCGTTGTTAACTGCCCATTTGGGGTGGGACAAGACACTGGATGTGAAGACAGTCTCTTCTTTTCTATCATGCATAGGAATTTTCTCGTTGCCTTGCAAGAAGGAAGAATGAAGTTTATGACTACTGCATAAATCTCATGCTACAGCTGTTCTTGTTGCCACTAGGGAATGCCACACTATTTCTGTGTTTTCCTGTGCAACTGTGCTGCAGAAGGTTACAGGGGACTATATTGTGACCTCCAGGAAAAATACAAATTTTGTTAAAATTTTTGGTTGATCACTTGTGTGTTGAGATGCTAACTTCTCTGAAAGTAATGGCATTTTTTCAGAATTGCATCATTTTTGCACATTTAGTTGAGATAAAGCAGTATGCAGCTAAACATGTTTTTTCTGGTGTGCTGTGAGGAGCAAATCCAAAGCAAGCCATGTATATGAATGTTATGGAACTGCACCACACTGAGTAATAAATATTCCATTCAGTTGTCAAACCTTGTAGGAACTTCAACTAAATGAAAAAGGCAATGTGTCTTATACCTACACGCTTGCCACCGGGGGAATTCTGTAGAAATGAGTGTTGTAAACATTTTTTCTTTTATTTTGACAGGTAATATTTGAAGCTGAAGTCTCAGATGGAAGAAATGGCTACATTGCCATTGATGACATCCAAGTCCTGAGTTACCCTTGTGGTAAGAAATGATTAAGAGCTGCATTTTTCTCTGTCTTTTCAGGACATATTTGATATTGCTGTGGACTGCTCAGTTTTCATCACTTGATCACTGATATTCTTTGTTCTTTCGATAGTATTTTTGTTGCAGCTTCCAGGAAGAAATGTGATTGCAATAGTGATTTACCTGGGTGAAATCTTTTTCTGCCAGGAGTAAATTATACAAGGACAAAAAAAATGGGTATTCTTCAGTGTCTTTTTAGTCATACACAGTTGGTGTGCATAATCAAAATGGGTTTTAATGCTAATGTGTATACTCACTGATTAGAGAAAACTGAATTGGCAGATGCTTGTAGGAGGTTTATCAGATTTTATACCCTTTTTCTTTTCTCTCTCTCTTTTTTTTTTTTTTTAACAGACAAAATAGATTAAAATAAAGAAAAGAAAGGGCTTCTGACTATTGAACTACTGAGAGACTGCATTTTGTTTATTTTTTTGTGGACAGACTTCAGGCATTTATGTTTGCCTTTCCCTGCTAATCCTGGGCAATAATTGCACACATGCAAACACAAGTTTCGACAATGAGAATGTTCTATTAATAAAAGGTTGTGAGGAAGAAATTGTTATTGTGCATTTCTGGCACATTTTATCAAAATTTTTTGGCAATTTGTTTCTCTTTAACTTTTCTCATCTTCCCCTAGACATGCCCTTTCTAAAATATGATGTCATTCTAATGTACCACATGGCTGATGATTTAATTGCTTTCCGAAATGACCAGAACATAACAATATCCTGCTCCAGCTTTGCAAAATGATACCAAATAATAAAGTTCCATTGGCAACCTCACATTTTGTTTTTCTTATACCCCAAACCTTTTAAAACAGTAGTTCTCCGAAGCTACCAAGATTACAGGATATTTGAGTGAGTTACCTTTTCAATATTTCAGACAGTCCAGCTATCTGATGTCTGTACTCAGCAAAACTCTGCCTGGATTCAGTATCTGGTTTTCATATTTATTTTCTTCTTTGTGTTTTGTTTTGAAGTGCCAAAACAAAAGGCACTTGGGTACAGTCATCCCAGCACATTATCAGTATGTTATGGTATTCAGACAAGCTCTTTTTGTTACTGATGTTTAAACCCTGTTTGTTCCAATTTAATGTTTTTTTTCCTGTGCATCACATGTTTTCTAGTAAGCACAAAGAAAGAACTGTTCAGCTTCTGTTTTCTTTAGTTGCTGTTGAGAAAAGGGTGGGTGAGCTGTATAATGTGCCCATTCCTTAAACGTTTCTGTTGGCTTTTGTAGGTCTAGTAAATCCTTCAGGTGCTGTGCTGCTGAGATTTCCTACAGCCTTTCTCAGTGTGGGAAATAGATTTGTCAGCTCCTGAAATACTATATCCAATGCCACAAATGATTTTGCTTTCCAAAACAAGAGCTCTGAGTTGCATTGCAAACATAACATGAACAGTATCTATTTGCTTGAGTAGTATGCTGCTAATTGGGTTTTTCTCAGTATGATGGATTTCATACAGTCAAAAGTCTTTGGGAAATTCTTGTCAAGTGCTGTTGACATCTTGGCACCTGATCTCCTTCTTTTGGCTTCTATTTTAAAAAGACTTTATTATAACACATGTATAACATAAAGTTAGTAGAATCACCAGGGGAGAAGGGAAAGGAAACCCCTCATAGATGAGACAAATCATTTTCTCTCTTCTGTTTCTTTTTTTAGCCAAAGATTGTTAAAATATGGAGATTGAGGGAGATAATACTGTTTCTGCCACCTTTATTTCTTTGTAATGAGTTNTTTCTGGCTTATTTCTTTGTAATGAGTTTTATTTTAAATTTTTGTTTTCCCCCTCTACAGATAAATCTCCACATTTTTTGAGGCTGGGGGATGTAGAGGTCAATGCAGGGCAGAATGCTACATTTCAGTGCATTGCTACAGGGAGAGATGCAGTGAATAACAAGTTATGGCTCCAGGTAAGGCTAACTCATGCAAGTCTCATTTGTCTAGAGGACAAGCTGCTTTCTGGAGATGAAATATTTAAAATTCAAAGCCTTTTATTCTTCTGCATGTAAAATATGTAGTTTAAATGGAATTTTATGTCTGTTCAATGAAGAAACTTGTAATCAGTTTTGCAATGTTGAAAGGCTTGGATTAAAAACAAGAACTGGTGTTGATGCTGGGATAAGGTTGGCCCTTAAAGACATTGTGTGCCTTCTTTCATTGTAACTCAACTCCTCTGTATCAAAATGTATTATTATTAAATGCAGATAATTGACATTTGGGATCTAGTAATACACAGATGTAACACAGCTGTCATGAATTTTGAGGATTTTTTAATCATGTAAATTATCTGTCCAAACAGGTGGCTGGAGGGATGTGGCTGTACTTCTGTGTGCATATCAGTTTTACTCAGTAGCATATTAATTGGAACAGCCTAAAAGGACTGCTACACATCCTTTTTCTCTGTCTCCATAATGGGAGGAACTTTAACTTTTACCTGTGTATAATCATGAATAGTGTGTATGTCAGAATTTAAGAGATGACTATAACCAGAATATAACCCTTCTTACTATGAAAGAAGAACAAAAAGAAATGAACACCACCATCCCTCCAAAATACCCAGTCTCCTTTGTATTATGGAGATGGGGTACCTACATTTAAGACCACTGGTTGGATAGAATGATGGCAAAGTTTCCAGTTGCTCTTAAAAAAATTAAATTTTACCACTTAAAAAGTATTAAAAAAGTCACTTTAGTGGTACCTGTACAACTTATGTGCATTCTTTAGTCTATATGCAGACCTTAAGCACTAAAATTCCTTTAGAATGGTTTCTAAATATGTCCTCTAAAACTTTATTTTTTTATAATGTGTATTTCTGTTTATTTTCAGAACTAAAAACTATGTAATTTTTGGGAAACATACTTTTAAGTTATCTACAGTCAGGACTTTAAAATATGTATTTTTTGAACTGTACTGTAATCAGTTATTTCTGTCTGATTTCTGTTTTAATAGTGGAGCTGATGAAATTTGGCTTACTGTTGCATATAGGCATATGATAAGCTTGTAATATTAAAGAATTTTTTAAAAAGATGATTAAAAAATCTGATATGCAAAATGTATTATTGCATACAAATATGCTGCAACATTAAGAAGGAACACAAGCAGTAAATGCATTGCTTTTAATGAAAAAGTATCACAGCAGTAGAAATGATTTGTACTCCATGTCTTTGAGCAGCAATTTGTTTAAATTGAGTAAACATGTAATGCTTTCATTCAGAAAAAGCAGCTTGATTTCTGACACTTGCCAAATAGAGCACACAAAGCACAAAAACTGAAACTGGCCTGGGTTTTGCTATATCCAAGGCAAGACAATATCAGGAGGAGCATTCCAGCAAACCTGTGAAGCGCCACTTTCAGTTGATTGTGGGTCAGAAAGACCCAGTACAGACAACCAGCTGGAAATCTTCCCTATTGCTCAGTCCTTGGAGTCAGATAACTGACAGATTATCCCTTCTAACTTTCACTCCCCGGAGAAGCCCAGCTAACAGCCAGATCAACTCAGAAAACATATGTTTTGTCCCTCCATATGCTTCATGGGTAGTTTATTTTCTTGTGTGTGTGTATGTGGATCACAGATGTGATAATTTCTCACAGTGTGATAGATGGAGTACTTTAGAGGTTATAACTCGGCTTGCCTGGGCTTGTGAAGTGCCCTGATACTCTTGAAGATACCTTGATACTTGATACTCTTTCTTGTTCTCCTGTAAACAGTACTGAATTTTCAGCAATTTAAGGGTGACTTTTTTTTCACTTGTCATTTCACATGGCAATCCTACTTGCCCAATATAAGTGTAAATCAGCAACTTTCTCTATACGGATAATTTTCCTTAGATTGCCCTCAAAGTTACTGTTGTGCATAGCTAATAGTGAATTTACTCCTTATCCTTAAAAACTGGCATGGGTATGTACGGGCCTCGTGAAACACTGGAGTGTAACTTGGGAAAGGTCTGCTCTAACCTTTGACCAGACTCAAGATTCATAAAGCCCCAATAGCCTGAAAGGAAGAACTGGCGGATCAAATCAAATGCCTAAGTAATTGTTTTTGAGAGCCTTAAGCTGAAACATTCCAGGAATGTATTTTTCTCATAACAAGAAAGGCCATTGTAAAAAAAAGAAACGAAGTGCAAAAATGAAAAATAAGTGGATGATGGTGGGGAAGAAGACACTTGCCAGACACATAGTTTTAGAGAAAATAGCTTTTGGTTATGTCCTTATTGAAAGAGAAAAACTATGAGGAGGAAAAAAAATAAAAAAACAGCAAAGAATTTGCTATTAAAACACATTCTTTGATAAGGAAAAGTTCGAGGAGCAATTCTGGGACATCAGGCTTTTTTGCATCTGAGGAGATGTTAAGATTTCATTTGCTTGTGTTGAAGTAGTAAATGTGTGCAGGCAGAGATGTTGTTGAAGAGTCTACCAGTGTTCTCTGGCTCTTGCAGTCTTCTGTTTTGAGAAGAATTAAAGTAAATTCAGCAGCTTGTGGAAAAAAATAACAGTCACCCTGTTCTGTACTCAAAGTTCTGCAGTCCCATGGCTGCTTCAGCCAGGCTTGGTCTGAACTGCTACGGTCTCAGCTGTACCCTCTTGATCCCTCTCTGTACTGATCTGGAGCTTTTGCAGCTCTCCAGTTCAGGGAAGTGATCTGACTGAAAATTATTTTGACTCCAACTGGATTTTTGTTGCTGGGGGGAGGGGGTTGGGGGAGGACTGTTTTTATTGATATGGGTTTTTTGTTTGAGTTTTGTTGATTGGTACATGTGTTTTCTGTGGTTTTGTTTTTGTTTTCTTTTAATTTGTTTGCTTGGTCTTTTGTTTTTTTTGGTGGTTTTTTTTGTGTGTGTCTTTTTCCCCCATCTTGATTTATGTCTAAATTACCCATGTAAATAATGCCAGCAGGTGGAAAAAGATTGGGATGTTTGATTAGAAACAGTAAAGAGGGAAAGACTGTAACCACATGATATAAAAGTGGGGATTATGGTAGCATGTCTCCTTGTAGACCTATGTAAACTTCAATTTTTTTTTAGTTATTGGACCCTGATCATATACTAGATGTTCTATCTTTAAGTACATTTCCATGCTTATGTTTTCCCCAGTGTATATATAATTAAGTGCACATAGCTTTATGTGCCTAAAAATAAAAATGGACAAAAATAGACACAGCATTTCAATACACAATTTCCTGCATGTTTACTGCTGTAATGACAGTATTTTCATCAACACCGTTTTCAGTAAATGTATGTCAGTAAACATTTAGACAAATAGGGATTAACACTGAATTGAACTTCTCCTGACTTTCAGGACTGCAGATTCTGCTGTTGTTTGTTTGTTTTTGGATTTGGTCTCTTGTCTCCTTTGATATCACTTTCCTGCCACCTCTGTATTTTGCAGCCTCAGTGGACCAATGTTTGGGACAGTCAAAGCTCTGTCATTGAAAGATAAGCAGAAAAGATAACAGAAGTTTTCAAAAGTTGAGGCTGCATTAATACAGAACAAATATTTGCACAGATAAAGAGATTTAACTGGTTGAACAAGATGATCTGAAACACACCTTTGTGACAGTAGAAATAATAGGTGTGGGTGCAGGGCAGAAATGCAGCTCAGATTCTTTTGTTCTTCATCTTTTTTCAACCTGATCTGCTATCAAATCTTTTGCAGTTATGAGCTGAAGAATTCTCTTTATGACCTGTGATTATTAGCAAATTCTGAAAGGCTTTCAAATTCCTTATTTTTTTTTTTAATGTTAAACAACATCAATGTTGCTTATGAAATGCATTCAGTCACTCACAGTATCTTAGTATCTTTTTTGCTTGTCATTCCCTTCAGAGTGTAATGCTGGTGGGCTTTTTTTCTCAGTATTTTCCAACTTCTCTTAAAATTTCCGCTGTAATATGTCACATACCAACAGCTGTAGTTTGGTCTTACTGCCCACACTGAAGCAGTTGGGTTGCATAACAGGAGTCCCTAAACCAAGGTGGTAACCTAGGTTTTCTACCTGTTATGCTTTGGTATGCTCTGATTTGTAAGCTTTAGGAATTTGCAGAATTCCATGCTGAAAAATGCTTTCCTGTAGGAGGTGACCCAAAGTATGCATGTAGTCTTAAAGAAATGAATATAGTGTGTACAGATAGATATAATAATTAATTGGTTATTGCCCACTTACTGCTGATTTTCTTTCTTTCTAAAGCCTATGATTTTTCTTTCTTTGAAAAGATGCTTAAAGAATAAAGAATTTTTCTTTTATTAACATTTTATGCACCTTGCTGCTTTGTGCACATTGATTTGCTAAATTAATGTAAGAAGGACCCATGTTTTATTCTATTTCCCTGTGAAATGTCATGCATTCCACTAGAATTGTGTCAGTAAATAAGCTTGCAAACAAGTCACTTCTGCATGGTAATCCTATGCTCAGAATGGATATGTGTTGTGTATTAAATTTTTGAAAGAATAGTGCGCACAGGGCATTCTAAACCTGAAAAATGCAAGAATGGGATGGAGGCTCTGTATGCTTATTTCATTTGATGATTTCTGATTGAAGAAAGCTTCATTTCTTTGCTAAGGTAGTAGAGAAATAGAATTGACTGGGTAGATTAAATAACATTTGGGTACACCAACACTCCAGAAAGCAGTGTATGTATTGTCCAGCATTTGTTTTGCCAATCTAATTGGGATATCAGAGCAATAGGGTTTTTTGCATAATCGGGCTGTGTTTAACAGCTTCCTGAGCTGGGAACAGTTCTGGCTCCCAGAAGCCCAATACGATTTTCAGTGTCTTATCGATGTCCGGTTTAGCTGGACCCTCGCACAGTGCAGCGTACAGAGCTTTCTGCTAGAACATCTGTTAAACCATATGTCTTGGCACCTGGTTCAGATGGCGATAACTGCGGCACTAATGAGTCCATCCATCACTGCTGAGCTTTGCATTAACATAGCATTGGATTAGGGAAAGCGGCTTGTTCTGGCTTTGCAGTCAGATGTGTTTTGCCACGGTCTGTGGTGATACCGTTTGCCTTGGCGAATCTGAAATTCAAAGGGGTACCGGCTGCACGCATTTAAAGGTTTAATATGCGCCTTGTAATCCTGGGCAGATTTGCCATCTGAGCAGTGGTGAGCGGGCCAATCTGTCAGCAATAGCTGTGGGTGCTGGCTAACCGCCCTCCACTTGGGCTGCCAAGGCTGGCGCGGCAGCCCCGCGCTCGCCCGTGGAGAGACTCTTCAGCGTTAATACGGTCTGATGCAGCCCTTCTCTCTGCCAGAGGAAAGTGTCTTTCCTCATGGAATAACAGATAATTAAAGCAATTGCCTGAGAGTAATAATTGAAAAAGTGAAATTAAACAGCATTATGGAAAATAAAATGCAAATGGCTGTAAAAACAATGGAGTCAGGCTGCCCTCCCAGCGGTACCAACTGTTACTGGAGGATGAGCGAGCGTCTGTTCGGGCTCAAACAACTGGCTGCATCCCACTCCCTTTGTAGAGGAAACTGCCATAATCCTCAACGTCCTGTTCACCAGCATCTTGAGTTTCGGTGCTGATTGCCACAGAATGGGATCTGATATTTAGCATTCATTTTTCTCTCTAGGTACTGCATATATGCTCTCTTTAGCAAGTCTTTGGACTGGGCACATGCAGATGGTATCTTGTGATGATGCATTGTGTACAACCAACATAATATTCCAGGAATTTTGATTAGAAAGGCTATGTAAGAATTCATGCCTCTGGCAAAGGGTTGAGGGACAAAACATTGACTATTTTGTTTTGCTTTCTGGGAGGGCTATTTCCTCTCAAAGGAGAGAAGTTATGCAACAGGAATCTTTTCCTCCAGCTGTTCCCAGGTGAAGACATGGATTAGCATTCAGAAGGAGGGTTGGAGTGTGGGCTGTGGGTCTTAGGGGTATACCATTTAACTAACCAAACAGTGAATGCTGGGAGGCTTGCTTTTGGTCTCAGAAAAAATGCATTTCTAATAGGAGAGTCACGTCCAATTTGACTTTGTTTTACATTGTTTGCATGTCGCTTTCTATTAGTTTTCTAATGTAACTTTGCCTTTTGAGATACCAGTGCATTTTGATACAGTTAATTAAATGGTTAAGATACCCTTTCTTTAGTTTGATGATAAAACATTTGCTATTACAGTGCACCTGCCTATTCACCATGTTCATTACATCGGAAGAATGTTTTTTGTTGGTATGTGCAAATTTTATGATCCCTGAAAGTTAAGGAGAGCTGAGTATATTCTGAATGTTAGAAAAGCTTTGTTATTTTGCTCTTTTATTTAGTGCTGCCTAGAGAGAGTTCAGAGAAGATGCCTTGCTAGCATCCGCAGGGTTTCAGCCATGGAACTGTGATGGAGAGTTTTGATCCCCTTTTTGGTTTTGGTCAACTGTCAAGTTTGATGTTTTTTGGTTTTGAACTGAAATAAGTCAGTCAGGCCTGTTTGCCCTAAGGAGGAGTGGGAGCTATGATGTTGTGCGGAGGCTGCAGGAAAAGAGAAGGCCTATGGCTCTGATTTTGCTCTTCTCCCTGGGTGGCAGTGGGTGAGCCTCTGGGGAGACAGAAGACTTTTTTGGATTATCAGCATTATCTGCCTAAAGCAAGTACTAATTTGCACAGCAAACTGGGCTGTTTGTGCCAAACCTTCTTTCCTCAGCCAGTAAAATCCTGCTCAAGTCTACATCATCTTACCTTTATCTTGATTACTGGCAGTGGCTAAGCAAGATATAAGTTCTTTTTATTTTGCTGTGCTTGAGGCTTGCACAGAAGCTTCACTTTCCTCATTTGTTTCATATTGGTTTCTTTTACTTACAGAAAAGATGTTTTTGAAAGGAAGACACAGTATAGGGAGGCATAGAGACTCTTTTGCAATGATTTGTCTATTCTACCTTCACTTTCACCTCTTCTATTTATGGTCTGTGATGGACATTTTGGTTTTCCAAACCTTTTTTTCAAAGTTGTATGAAAAGCTGCCTTGAAGTGATCTATTAGGCTCCTTGTAAATTACTTGACTTGTAGTTTATTCTGTATCACACACTTCTGACTCAGACATGGTTATAAAGAATATTCAACCCATGAAAATTACAGTATTCCTAACTTGTTTGTTTCACAAAGGTCTTTTTCCCCCCCTCTATTCACCTTTGATGCTATCTATGTCATTTAGCCCTGAATGAACCATTCTCCCTCTCTCCTGCCTCAATTTATCAGCTTCATGGATAAATATGGCAGTTTCCCCTAGATGCCCGGTCATTCTAGGTTTCAACAACATGAAATGCTGTAATCCTCCTGGTCTTAATTTAATTCTGCCCCAGTTAGCTAAGTCCTCTGGTCTGCATAGCTACCAGTCATTTAGTTTACACAGCAGCCTTTGGAGCCACCCTCCCTGTAGCCCTTCCCTGGGCTCCAGTGGTGGCTGGAGCATCTGGTGCTGGGGACTGTGCTGCTGCTTGTGGCCTGGGTGTGGCTCCTTCCCCTCATGCCATGTTGTACTGTACAGGTAGAACAGCTGTGGTGGAAGTTTGGTTTTCTGTGTAGTCCTGGTTGTCACTCCTCAGTCAGGCAGTGGCTGAATCACCCATGCAAATGAGACACCTGAAATAAAGGTGATGTTTACAAAAAGATATAAATTCCATGGCCATTCTATCCTGTGACTCTTGTCTGTTATCGCCTGCATTCAGATTGTCTTCTCTTCAGTGGTGTGATGTGTGGTAGGTAACCTTACACCCCAGGCCCTAATTTACTCAAATAGCTGCAGGACTTAATGAATTACAGAAGAATAAGAGCAGCTAGTAGGCTTGGACTACTTTTGGACTACTTGGCTTGCTTTTAGAAAAGGGTAAAATTGTCTACTGAGAAATTTTTGAGGAGCTGTCTTGTGGTATGTTGGCCCTCAGTGGTGGGTTTTTGTGCAACTTTTTTCTTCTTTGTCTTCTAACAAAGCAAATTTTTTTTATTTTGTGCTGCAGGATAAATACTTAGTTCACTGTGCACTGCTCAAGGTGATATAGACCTTATGCGTTTTTGGTTGCTTGTTCTTTGTTTGTTTTTTAAATCAAGAACACTGCATTCAAGAACCAAAGCTTTCTGAAAAGCTCCTTTCCTTTTTTTTTTTAACCAGACTTTTTTTTTGTATGTTCAACATGTGTTTGATTAGGCTCAAACTAAGAGGCTTTAACATGCTTAGAGAAAGTGAGTGCTGCTTTCATTTGCGTGGTGGCATGGCTAGGGACATGATAGTATGAATTTTGCTAGGTTGCCTCCAGTGGGTTTTATTATAATAAAATAAATTAGAAGCGCCACCTCTAAAGGGCCAGATGGCTCTCAATTAGATTATTTCATCAGAGCCCTTGATTTCTTCCGTAGGAGGGTCAGTGCAGCATGATAGAAATTTGAGCTACTTCAAAGGGGACAAGTTTGAGTAACAGCATTGCATGATACCAAGACATTTAAAGTAATCATGGATTTTTCTATACTGCAGTACAGTGTGCAGGATAAAGCTTGGCTTGTCACATTTGTTCATGATCTTCAGTGTATGTTTGCATGGAAAAAGCTGTGCAGCTTTTCTTGCTAATAAACAAATGCACAGCTCATTGGAAAGTAGAATCTTATTCTGGTTTGCCATACACATAGGAGACCAGAAAGTTAAAGCAAGTCCCACTGATTTCCTCCTTAGAAAAAATATTTAATGCTTTCCCTTAATAATCAACCAAACAAAATAAATTGCTAGTTCACCTTCTTTTATTCTAAGAAGATAGTACTAATTAGGCATATTATTTTAGCTCTATTACTAATTTATGATCTGCTTAAAAAAAAAAGACTTCTTAGTCTAAATTTTGTGCTTATAAATAAAACTGGAAAAGTATTCCCACATTGTTCAGTAATTAAATATTTTGTGGGGGAAAAGGATTAAAATTTTATTTATAATTTCCCACAATAAATATATGTCATGCTTTATGATGGTCCTAGTATGTTAATAAATTTCAAAATGCCAAGAATATATTGAGACATTTGTGTAAAAGAAGAAAAGAGAATAGTAATAATAATAATATAGAAATGTTTTGGATTTTTCTCCATTTGGAAATTGTGTCTTAAATGCTCTAAAAGAATATGTTGGTCTGTGGAAAAGTGACAGGCAGGTGCATATAAAGTAAAATTTAAACACTATAGTTGTGGTTTTTACTGCCCTCAGTTTTTAATTTTTTTTTTTATTTTACTTTTTCAAAACATGATTTGGCAGAGATTGTGCACTATTGCTAGCATTCAAACTATCCACAGTCAATCCTCCTTCTTTTTTCCCCCATGAAAAACACACATTTCTCCCTTTACACAGCGAGTAAACCCAGGAATGTTTTGGAACATGTTGTTTACAAATGCCCCTTTCCTCAAGGCAGCAGAGGTTTAATGCCCTGTGCTGCTGGGGGCATCTTTCCAGCCCTTGTGCTGCTGCTGAAGTTCTGATTGCAGCTTTGGGGACGGCGTTGCTCAGACAAACTGTGGGCTTGTGCCCTGCTTACCACATACAACTTGCCCTCTCCTCTGCTCCCAGTGGCCGTGCAGTGAATCCGATCACAAGCTACTCCATCTGGTGATGATAATATATGAGGAGGGAGCATGTTTTCAGGAAGGTTTTTCACATTCCAGGTTGTTTTGGTTTTTTTTGCACAGGTGAGCACAGGGGTGAGGATGAGGAGGGAGCGAGAGCAGGGCAGGTGATAGGGAGGGCAGTGCTGCCAGAGTAACGCAGGTGTCACCGCAGCCAAAGTGTTGACATCTTCTGATCTCTGGAGGCAGCCCAGCACCCAGCCGAGAGCCCGAGAAGGCAGCCAGAGTTGACTGCAATCATTAGCAGTAGAGAGGACTCATTTTAAGGTGTTTACAGTAGGGAAAGGATGGGGATGTGTAAGGTTGAACTGTCCAGGCTCATAAAAGTCACTGGTGTGAAAAAAAGTGTTCTGGAAAATTTAGAGGGAACATCGCTGCAGACAGGTGTCTCATTGTTATTTAAACAAAAAAAAACCCAGAAGTCACCACTTTTCAACCTGAAAAGTTGAGAGAGAAAAGCTGCTAAGTTTTAAATTTGTATAAGATATGTACTTAAATTCTACCAATTAAATAAGATGTTGGAGTTAAATTATTTTGGCTCCACTCATGTTCTAAAAGAGCCACTAATATTGCATTTCATATTTATTAAATGCTTGATTTTTTTCATGAGGCAAAAGAGAGATATTTAAGACTAATTGTTAATTTACCTAAGATTGTTTTTAAGCTGCATAGGCTTTGCTGTTGACTTTATTTAAAATATAGATGATCTAATTTCATTGCCTGAAAAAAGTTTAATAAAATCATGTTCCTATCAAATTAAAAATAACCTCGAAGTCAGAGCAATTTATTTAAGATTGTAATTTGAAATGCCTGAAATACCAGAATTAAGGAGGTTTTTTCACAGGCTAATATTTCTTTTAATCAAATGTTTATGGAGAGTAGTTCTTTGTGAAGCCCAGAGTTATTTTCACAAAAGAGGAGAACTGCCTGGTGGTGACCTCTCTTAAATGAGCAATTCAGGGTTATCAAATCAGACGGCAAGAGACTGGAGGAACCAAGGATCGCACAGGGTACAGCCATTACCCATTAGTATAACTCCACATTAATTTTAAATTGAATTTTTAAAACTTAATTGAGCAGCATTTTCAAGCTCTGTTCAGTGTGAGCAGGACATAAATTGAAACAGTATGTTCCAGGAACCCTTAATAAGCAGAGAACACTGCTGCCTTTCTTCCCTCTCCTTTAAAATCAGTAGTAATGCTCTGACATTAAAAAGAAGAATTTAATTAAGAGATCGTGACAGTGCATCTGAACTCTGACTGGCTAATGGGTTACCAGTGTAAGGGATATGTGCTGAAATGAATGCAGGGTGTTTTCTTTAACATTCATTCTTAGATGAGAACTCTCTTCTGTTTGAACTTTTCATCATTTTAATGATGGAGAAATATTCTAATGGATAATCTGTACGTGAAGAAAGACTTTGAAAATGTAGTTGTGCAGTTGGATTCCCAAGAAACAAATTCTAATACAGAGAAATTAGAGAAACTGCTCCAAGCCTTTTAAGATAATATGATAGGAAATCACTGATATAAATAAAAAAGAAAATCTGAGGTGTTGTTCTAGAACTGTAAACATTGTCAAATTTTATTTTAATTAATTTCTCTGAAAGTGCATTAATATTTCATTTTAAGTAGAAGCCAAATTCACTTTGTTTCTCAACTTGAAGCACGCAAATGGGCTTAAGTAAGCAAGTTCTGATCTTCAGAGTATAAATTATTTTATATAGTATAGCTTGGATGTGCTTCTCTGCTCCAGACTAATGTTTGGCATTCCAATTTAAAGCACTGGACTTATTGAAATGGAGTCCTTCATTTTAGAAAACTCCCTAATATGTATTTTCCCTTTATAGCAGAACAAAAATGACTGCGTTACATGGTTTACTTGTCAAGTTTGCTATCATATACGGTTTAAAGATAAACCTTCGGTTTATTATTAGCTGCTTGGTATTTTTGACAATCATATGGCAAGCTTGTGTTTAGTGGTGGAGTTTGACTTCCTTCTGCTGGGTGGCTATGATCTGGCAAGGCCACAGAGCATGGGACAAGCCTGAGAGGAAGAAAGTATCATGAAGTTTGTTCATTTTTGTTACTTCAAGGCACTAGATCCAAGGTTTATATTAAATTATCATTTCTGACAGTCCAAACCATTGGTTGATACTGGGGAGGGGACCACGGGTGAGGAGGGGAGAGGGGTGAGGAGTGCAAGGCTTGAAAATCCTGCTTTCAAATTTAGTATTTTCTATCAAAAGAAGCCAGCTAGCTGGAGGGGAAGGTGCACCTCCCACAAAATAATTCTACTGTTGTTTAATCTTCACTGAAATAAAGGCTTTAACATCATCCCTCATTTGCTTGATATTGGAATTTAATAATTTCTTTGATTCCTGAAGGTCAATAAGGCCCTTCATGTGTAGGAGTATTTGCAGGCATCAGAAAACTTCCTTCATTTTTTCTAAGTTGGAGCTGAGGATGGAGCCTGTGTCTGTCACAGGGTGACTTGGCTGCACCACAGTTGGTCCCAGTGTCCTAGAGCCCAACATCCATTGCTTTTGCCCTGGGAACACCCTCTCAGAGACCACTTCTGTGATAACCAGGCTTGTGGTTGTTATGAGATGATGACAGTTTTAGGGAGAAGCAATAACAGTAAATTTTGGAAGTGTCTTGTGTGCCGTTTTGTTCTGGAAATATTTTTTTGCTCTTGGTATCTTGTGGCTCTTTCTTGCCCAGCCCTGCAGACAGAGCTCACACCTGATGAAGTGGCAGAGAGGGTGGCTGGGTGAGGGAAACTGGATGGTGTCTTCCTGCAGTGAGAAAATCACACCAATAAACCTGCAGTTGGTAAAGATAATGGCATGGTCTTTGTACAGCAATATGAGTGACTGAAATTTGCCTGCTTGATATAAATAGAATTAATCTGTTTAAGCATGTTAATAGTTGGAGTGAATGCTTGTTTCAGTGGTGGTGGACCCCTGGTTAATCTACCACAAAACAGTTTAAAGTGACTAACCCATGCTAGGACGACAAATGGTAGATGTAAAACGAAGGATCTCAATGTTATGAAGTACTCCTGCCTGTGACAGGAGGCTGGCTGATATACACATGCAGCATTAAATCATCTCCTTTTTCTGCCCTTGATGTTTTGCCACAGGCTTTCAGGTTATTAAATTCTGTGGTTCAGCAGCAGTGCTTTTGGTGTTAGAAAGCTTGGAGTTTAAAACCTCAATGAAGTTTCTCATTCCAGGGGTTGATTAGAGCTAAAAACACCCACCGAGGTCATGCTTTGCTGTATGTTGAGCAGAATGGGTGGTTACAAGTAAATGCTGCCATCTTTCCAGGGACTGAGCAATGCTGAGTGCTCAGAAACTGTATCCTGGCCAGGAAATTGCGGTTGATCCATGGGAGAGAGCAGTGACATTGTTCTCTTTGTGCCGGTTTCTGGGTGTTTTTTAATGCTGACTTTTGGTGGAGAGTCTTGTTTTTCAACTGAAATAAAAATTGAGCATTTAATGTGAATGGTAATAAGGAAAAAAGATCCCACAAGAGCTCAAACTGTTTCTGTCTTACTGACCTGTCACCTGGCCCTGCAGCTCCAGACAGATTAAATTTTTCAGTGATTTGTGGTAGCTGTGCTTTTTTTTAAGAACTCTCTAAGCTCCTTTCTTTAAATGAGATCTGTGTTATTCCTCTTTTAGTGCCTTCCTGCCCTCCACTTTTTATTTCAGCAAGCTTTAGATGGGTATGTGGTGCTTAGTATAACAAAGTTAAAATTTTAGAAGGTATTCAACTTGGACAGATAAAAGGTAACATTAAAAAGGAAACATTGGTTAGTTGGTGAAAAACAGCTGTTGCAGACTTTTGAAATCCCTCTGTGCCAGATTTATTTAAATATATCTTACGATACACCCAGTGCATGTGTTGTAAATCTGCTTAAAGTTGAAGGAATTTTCTTTGGTGTATAACTGCTACTGCTGGGCTGTCCTAGGATGATTCCAGCTATAAGGTAGTTGCAGTTAAGTAAGTATGTCATGGTCATGTTTTGTGCCAGTGTAAAATCCTGATGGTACTTTTCACTGCCAAACCTGGTTTTTAAATGCTATTAAGTACTGCTTGTTTCTTGATGGGATCTCAGTACTGAGCTCTTCTACCATGGAAATGCATGGTAACACAGTCTGAATGCATTTGAGCTGAGGTTTTGTTTTTTGTGTCTTCTTTGTATGATGATAATGATAAATGTCTTTTATACCTTTTGAGTTAACTCTGCCTTGGTTACTCTTATTTTCAGAGAAGAAATGGGGAAGATATTCCAGTTGCTCAGACTAAAAATATCAACCATAGAAGATTTGCAGCTACCTTTAAGTTGCAAGAGGTGACAAAAACCGACCAGGACTTATACCGCTGTGTAACTCAGTCAGAGAGAGGTTCTGGAGTCTCAAACTTTGCTCAACTTATTGTTCGAGGTAAAGTTTTACTTATTTTCATTTTACCCAGTTAAATGCTTTTAATGCTGGTGCTTTCTGCTTACACTTTTTATTTGGCCTACATATGCTTTGATCTGAAATGACCATACACAGATAGCACTGTGAAACTCTCATAAGATGAAAGATTGGTTTGCAAATCTTCTTACAATTGCTTTCCACACAATGCACCTATGCAAAACCCTGATCCCACAGTGTGTGGAATGTGCCTACATGCTTTCCTGGAAATGCTACTTGTTGAATTTAAAGTGCAAATCAGATTCCACCTATACATAGTTAGCATTCCCTTTTAAAATCTGTTGCCTTGAGCACACTGGTAGTATAGCAAATAATACATTGTGCTGTTACCTGGGAGACAGGTAGATAAAAAGAGTTGTAAACTTTCACCTACCCAAGGACTGGGAGCATTGTGGAGCTGTTCTGTGATGATTTCCAGTACAGAAGTAAAAGGAAAGAAAGAAAACTTGCTTTTCCCACCTGAAATACTTTTTTGGTTGAAATTAATTCAAAAGCCTGCTGGTATGCAACCATAGCTTGTTTGTGGTGTGATCGAGTTGGTGATTTTTTTATTTTTGCATTTTATGTCCTGGAAATGTAGTCTTGACTGGGAAAGGATATGGTTGAACAGAGTTCAGTTTTCAGTTGAAAAATTGTGTGCTCTATGGCCTGGAGTAAGATATTGAACCTCTTCTTACCTAATTATGTTAACTTCAGAACTGCTTGTTTTATTCTTGGTTGTGATGAGGTTTACAGTTTTTTAACTGGGACAAAGAAGTGGTGTACATAACCTGTTTGTGGGGCTGCTGCCTGGTGGAGGGGCTGTTTTGGCCAGGTAGGTGCAGGAGTCTGACACACAGTGGGCTCTTGCTCAGTTCTTTGGTGAAGCAAGGGGCTGTTTGCTCAGTTTGGCATCTTGTAGTCAGACACTGCACCTGGAATGGGGACAGGCCAAGCAAGTTTGTCCTCAGCTTGTAGAAATAAAAGCAGTGTAGGAAATGCCCTGACCTATTTTTTATCTGATATTTGCTGGTAGAGGTATTTTCCCTGGGAGACCAGTTGATTGAGGTCAACCAGGTTTTATGGCTGCTATAAAACATCAATATAAATGGGCCTTGCTGACTATACAAAGATTTAGACAACATGTTAAGAGCTTCTTTTTATTCTGTTAGATGTACCTTTTGTCTAGCAAATGCAAGATGGTCTTCATACTAATACATTGAAATAAGTCCTATTGAAGCATGAAAACAGAGTTTTGTTGTTAGAAAGGCAGGTCAAATC
>VZTT01042445.1:2998-19645 GCA_013400855.1 Buphagus erythrorhynchus | reverse complement strand
TCTGTTGCTTTTCCACAATTCCTTGATACATAAAAGCTCACAGTTCCCTCTGTTCTCTATCCCCAAAATCATGAAGAGCTTATAAACAGATCAACATACAAACGAGTTAAAGAAGGACTGTGTTAAAACAGGGATGAAATCCAAGGAGTTACTGTGTCCAGCAGAATTAAGGAGAACAGAATATGTGCAAAAGCAGCGCTACAGCAGGCTATTAAAATTGCTTTGTACAAGAATGCATCTTTTAAGCATTTCAGTAGAGCAGTGCAGTCAAGGCGGAAATGTGGCACTAATTCCCCCGGGGAAACCACAGAAAAAGGAGAAAGAAAATGTTCAAAAGCCCTGCTTCATAAGGAATTTTTTAATGTCAGTAATTAAGAGATTAAAAACAAACCAAAGAGAGAAGAGTTCTGAGCCCAAAAGTTCAAAACCTGTGTTTTTTCATGTTTGCTAACTTCTCCAAACCTCCACACAAATTCTTGTTCTAGACTTTTAAACATGGAGTTGTCTTGCAGTAACAACCTCTGCAGTAAACACAATCACAGCATATGACATAAGAAAGGGGGAAAAAACCCGAAACTGCACAATCAGATACAGAAAAAACATACTACAGATCCCCATGCCCATGAAGAGCATCTAAACCTGGCATTCAGGAGTTTCTTTTGTTGTCTAAACCATGTAATAGGAATGATCTGAGGTTTGTGCGGACAACTGAAACCCCTCCTGTGGTCTCCAGCACTTTATTGATTAAAAGATAAATTTTCTGCTGCATGTTTTCGGGGCAGAGGAAAGAAGGTCAGAAGAAAGTTTCCTTCTGGAGCCTACTACACCACCCGGTGCCACCCTGCAGTCACAGGTCCAAACTTAGCACAATGTTTCAGAAAGCTGTGGTACGATCACGAGTCAGTCCCATCATCAGGAAGCAAGATTGTTCTTTTCAGTTTATTAAGCAAACACCCCTGAGTAAAGAGGCTGATACCCACTTTCTTCCTTCTTGCAAGTAAGCACGCAGACGCTCAGCATGCCGAAGAACTGGAAAAGAGGGAGTGCACAAGAGACTTAGTCCTGCTCTATTTCTGTTTCAGCCGTCAGACACAAACACCTACATAGCAGATGACTTCATCATATGAAAAAAACTCGTTTAAAAATACATCTACAGAAAGTGCTATTTTTGCATACCAATTCCCAGTAACAGTTCCGGCTTGACTGTTTTCCTCTCTGGTTTGTCCCATTAATTAATACATTCACAGTAATTACTAGTTATCTTGCCATGGGGAAAATTTCAGTGGAAGGCTAGAATTGTTCTGGGATAAAATGTTTAAAAAATATTTTAAAAAATATTTAAGCATGCCTTTGGACAAGGAGTGACAGGAATGGCTTCCCACTGCCAGAGGGCAGGGATGGATGGGATATTGGGAAGGAATTCCTGTCTGTGAGGGTGGGGAGGCCCTGGCACAGGGTGCCCAGAGCAGCTGTGGCTGTCCCTGGATCCCTGGCAGTGTCCAAGGCCAGGATGGATGGGGCTTGGAGAAACCTGGGATAGTGGAAGGTGTCCCTGCACAGGGCAGGGGCGTGGAATGAGATGAGCTTTAAGGATCCCTTCCCACCCAAACCATCCTGGGATTCTGTGACTCTATGATAAAGTGGATTTTGCATTGAATTTCCATCCCAAATCTCCTACTATCTTTTGAATCCCTCCCATCACTGTTAGGCAGATTAAACAGAGACAGTTGGAAAAACACAAGTGAGGAACATAGGACTGAGTCTCCTTCAGAGGCAGAAAAAAGCTGTAGGCTATTAGGACAGTGAAGATGATAAAGGCCTGAGATCCCAAGGACAAACAGTAGTATTTTCCATGAGGGAAGAAACAGGAACGTTTACCTTTACGATGGCAAACCCCAGGATTACAAGCATGGCATAGCTGATAACGCTCTGCAGCCCAGACTCCAGCTCCTGTGCACAGCCCTGCCATGAAAGTGAGAGGTAAAAACACGTTAAAAGGTGTTCATCCAGCTGGAAGTTTTTATTATTTTCCCCCCAGCTCTCCCAAGGAAGCGGGGCCTGGTAAGATCTGAGGAACTCCATTCTTATCTTCCAGACCTGATGGCTTATTTCCTCCTGCATGAAAGAGAGGCACTGACAAACTGCAATTTAATGACATTCGCTGCATCTGAATTTCCTCTAGCTCAGGTCACTTAAACAAGCGCCCAAAACTCAGAGCTGGAAGGCATCAAAGGTATCTATAAAAGTCGACTTAGGGGCTTATGCCCCAGAGTGGAGAACTTGGTATGGAGTTAACAGAATCACAGAATGGTTTGGGTTGGAAGGGACTTGAAAGCCCATCCAGTTCCACCCCCTGCCATGGGCAGGGACACCTTCCACTGTCCCAGGGTGCTCCAAGCCCTGTCCAACCTGGCCTTGGACACTGCCAGGGATCCAGGGACAGCCACAGCTGCTCTGGGCACCTGTGCCAGGGCCTGCCCACCCTCATATCTGATCACACTGATCCTCTTCTGGCTTAAAACCATCACCCCTTGTCCTGTTGCAACAGACCCTGCTAAAATGTTTGACCTCATCTTCCTTACAGGCAACCTTTGGGCCCCGGCAGGGGCTCTGAGCTCTCCCTGGAGCCTTCTCTTGTGCAGGTGAGCACCCCCAGCTCTGCCAGCCTGGCTCCAGAGCAGAGGGGCTCCAGCCCTGGGAGCATCCTCATCCTCCAGATTTGGCATGATCAATCCCAGATGAGTCTGTTCCCCTGCCCCGGATCTGTTTGAACAGCTACAGCTATGGGCACACCCCTAAACTCTGCCTGGCATGCTTCCCTCCACAGTTCCACCTGGCTGAAAAGAAGCATGGCCCAGCTGTGAAACTGAGCCCCTCATCCTCACCCGTGTGTTGAGCTCCTGCGGCTGATCCAGATGCCCTGTGCAGTTCTTGGCCTCTTGCTGGCAGCAGCTCAGGGGGACACTGTTGTTCCCAGTGGAATTAAACCACTGGGTGGTCGTCCAGTCACTGTAGTTCTTAACCCCACAGCAGTGAAGCTATCAAACAGAGGACAGTTACACACCAGTTACTATTACATAACTGTAACATGTGTTACTCTTAGATTATACATATGTATTACTAGTTACATTATATATATATATATATTTTTAGTGTTCATCTATATGAATGCTCATGTTGAGTTAAACCTCTCTTAGGCATAGTGGGCCAGAGCTGCCACTAGTTTGCAGCAGATTTACAAGCAGCGGTGATTCAGGAAAGCATTCATAGGAGTATTAAATCAATCCCCTTCACACATTATTACATCCTTCATTGTTTATTCTTTGTGAAAGTTCCAATAGGAAGGTGACAAGTTGCAGGGTAGAGTCTTTCATCATCTTGCAGTTTTATGGTGCAGTGTTCTCAGCAGCAGTTATTCACATGTACTTACTTGCTTGGATGCAAAGGTCACTCACATCAACCACATATGAGCCAAGTTCCAGGATACTGTCCCACTAATCCTCTCCCCTCATTTCCCAGCCTAAATTCCTTATTTAGGACCAAATATTCTTTTCCAAACCATGCTTAAATATTTTCTTACCTGTTCTTGCAAGTAATCCACAACTGTAGACTCTGGGTTTTTGCCATCATACTTCTCAAACACTGAGCGCATTGTACCTTGCACATCAGTTTTTACCTGTTTAGACAGAGAAAAACAATGCGGATGGTTTTAATGTGAGAGCTGAAAATTTTATCTGGTGGAAACTGCAAAAGATCTGTATCCCAAATGAGTTGGGTGGGAAAATAAGAAATAAGAAAAATCAAGCAATGTTTTAGACAAAATTCAGATGGCACTTAGCCAGAATCACATTCCTGGGTAGAACCAGAACTTGCCGTCCTTGACGGAAAAGCCCTCCTTTGGGAGCATCAAAAACGGTTTAATCCAACTCAGAGACTGTTGTGGTATCTGCCAGGTACTTCAGATATTCACCATATTCCCAACAAAGACATCTCCATTCCCATTTGCTCTGCAGGTTGCAGGACAGGGGATGAAGTAAAAAAAAAAACCCAGATAAATTGGAATGATCAAACAATGATCTATTCTTTACTTTTATGTTGGGACAGAGATGCTAATTCTTTGTTTACCTTTTCTCTGTAAACAAATCCCAGGACAAAAGCAGACACTTCTGCAATGAAGATAACCAGGATAATGGCCAAGAACTGAAAATAAAAAAGAGAGACAGTAAGAGGGAATCCCACAGCACTTGAATTCAACAGCACAATACACTTCACATTAATTTACAGCAGTAAGTCATTGTTATTGCCTTTCCAATCAGAAGTTCCCAGAAAATAAGAAGAAGCTGTGGCTGCTTCACCCCTGAAATTGTTGAAGGCCAGGTTGGACAGGGTTTGGATTGGTTGCACTGGCTGGTCTGTGGAAGCTGTCGCTGCCCATGGAAAAGGGGTTGGAACTGGATGAGGTTTAAGGTCCTTTCCATCCCAAACCTTTTGGAGATTACTGTGGCTCTGTGTGTGATCCTGAACACTGCCATGACATGAGCTGTGTGACGAGCCCATGGAACGCTTTGGAAGGTGGATGTCAAAGGGGAGAGCACACTGATAAACCAGCAGCTGAGTTAGTACACTGCACAGCTTGCTGGGCTCACACTGCCTTCGGGGCATGACTTGGGGCATGGAGTTACTCTGAGTGACCCTTTCTCGATTTTTGAAAGTACTTCTATGAGCAGTCAAGGCATGCTTTCAGCACTCAGAGGACTTAAGTCAGCATAAAAGCTGATACACATCTGGTCTGCTTGCTCAGAAATTCACATTTCCTCCTGTTCCTTCCCCACCTCACTCCTCAAACCCGGCTGCTTCCCGCGCTCATCCTCGCCGAGCCAGCTGAGGCGAATCAGAGCATCTCAGCCGTGGGTGACTCAGACAAGCAGCACTTCGGCAGTGTGCACCAGCACCACCTTCCACCCAGTTCGCCCTCCCGAGGTCCATCCCAGCACCTTCCCTGCCGGGAGGAGGCAGCCGGAGCACGCACTCACCAGCCCCAGGCCGACCCGAGACTCGCGGAAGGTGGCGCAGCAGCCGATCAGCCCGATGATGAACATCACCACGGCCACGCAAACGATGATCACGGCCGGCAGCAGGGCGTACTTGTCCTGCAGAAAGTTGTCGTAGCTCTTGTAGGTGTTGATGACGTACGCCCCGACATAGCTGAGACCTGCAGCTGCCGCCTGAAGCGCAAGAAGGGAAAGTGATTAGCAGCTATTTATTAAGCCTCTGACCTGGAAACTAATCATAGGTCGTTTTCTAGAAGTGATTTTAGAAATAATGGCTAGAGTGTGCAAAGAACTACGCGAAATAAATGCTGCATCTGAAACTGTTACCTAATCCAGCTGTGCATTCAAACTTGAACACAGAGAAGACAAAATTCACTGCATCACTCCCCTGCTAACAAGGCACCACAGGAGCTGAGCTGGAAGGCTGGAGTCTGTCGGCCTGCATCAGTGTCTGCAGAATGCCAAGCTCACACTGCCTATCCAGGATCGACTACATCTCACCCGATTCTGCACTTGCAGGAATCAGACCACCACAGTGAATTGCTGGTTTGCGGCTTTTTTGTTGTTGCTGTTGTTTTTGTTGTTTTGTTGAGAAAAACTCATCCTTCACACTCTCACAACAACATTAACCACTTAGGCAGGCACGAATGTACCTAGTCTCAGCAAAACAGAGTCCCTCCTTTTCCTGGAGGAAAAAGATTTCTGCAACCTCTAAAATAATCTCTCTCCCAGAAGGATGTTTTTGCTGATTGAGGCCAAGGTAGAGTCCACCAGTGGCTGTTGCCCTGGAGACCAAAGGCTTTTACCCCCTGGACTGGGTACAGCCCTGGAAACAACACCAAAAGACTCAGCCATGCCCTGCCAAGCCTCACTGATGGCACAAAAAAATTCTCTCCAGAGTCAGGATGGCTCATCCACACTCTGTAATCCTACAGCACAAGGAAAATGAAGCACCCTCCATATTCACCTTCTGGAAACTTAAGGGAAACCAGCTGGTTTGTTTTCAACAGGTCACAGCAGGATTTCATCAGGCAGCCTTGGAGCAGTTTGTTACTTCCCCAGCGCTGTAGGTTTTAATTAATCAAACACTCCTCACGCTGGAGCTAGGACTTGCTAATTCCTTTACCTTGTTTGGCTCTTTCCCCTCCAGCCAGGTCTGCTGCCTGCCCTTCAATTACCTCCAAGTGCAGAAACATCCTTTGTTTCAGACAGCTCCCATCCCATAATCTCACATTCCTGGATGCTGTCTGTACCCCAGAATTACTGGGGTCAGATGCACCAAGTGATGAAACCAGATATTGATCCCATGCCCTGCGAGGTCCTGCTGCACTGGGGCTCAGATACAGCAGCTCCTCTACAAAGTGGGATATCAGGAAAAGGAATAGGATCATCAATTCTCAACAGGTTATTTGTTTTTCTTCTCCACATGCACTGGGATTTCAGATATGCTAATGATTAAAGTGTTTCCTAAAGCTTTCTTTAATTTTTCCTCTCACTGAAGAAAATCTCTTTCCTATTTCCCTGTTTGCAGGGGTAGGGTAATCTTTTTTAGGGATGCAGGGGAAAGGATGATACCTTTGTGCATCTCAAAGGGCAGAAGTGAGAAGGCAGAATCCTTTCCTTTCCCCTCAAAGGAAAGGATTTATCTCAAAGGGCACCACTGCCTTCTCACTTCACAGGACTGAGGTGTTGAGGAGGAGCAACCTCACCTTCTCCTCCAACACTCTGTTCCTGAATTGAAAGTGGGACAGGAAGAGTCCTTGGAATGGCAGCAGCAGTAAAGGTGGAGGTGGGGACACATCACCTCCATCCTCCTTTGCCTTCAGTTGCACAAAAGGAATGAAGGGGCAGGACTCAAAAAGTGTATCCTGCGTTTCTGGCCTGGAAGGCTGGGTGCATGTGTCTGTTCACCTATTCTCTGTCCTGGAGCAGCATCATCTGGGCAAGGACAGCCATGGAGAGGCAACCAGAGCTATGCCAGGGCCTCACCACCATCAGAGGGAACAATTCCTTCCCAATATCCCATCTCACCCTGCCCTCCCCAAGTCATTCCCCCTTGTCCTGTCACTCCAGTGTCTTGTCCAAAGTCCCTCTCCACCACGGTGGAGAAACATTCTTCATTTCTCATCCATACTTCATTCTCCATCCATTTCCAGTGTGCTCAACACACAATACCAAGGAAGCAGCACAGGACATGCTGAAGACCAACCAGCTGTGGGGAGCTAAGAGAAACCTTGCTGCAGGTAAAAGAATTAAGAAAAAAATAAACAAATTATGAAGCCAGTTCACAGAAGGCTCCTAAAGCCAGGATCAGCAAAGCTCCATGACTGCAAGACAAAACCAGAAGGTCTAGTGTTAAGTTCAAAGACCTCAGATATAAAGGACTTTCACAGTGGGTTTTATTGCAATACCCAGGATTGCCTAGTTTCTGGTCAGAGACAAAACACAACCAGCAATAAGTCTACTAAAATTTCCAAACTTCTGCTTCCAAGCAGAAAAAGGAAGTGTAATGAGGCAAAACCAGAAATCGTTATGAAAAGACTTAAAGGAAGATGACATTTTTCCCTACAGATAATGCCACAACTTCACCCATTATTTTTAATTCAGTGGAAAGAATCCTGAAGCCTGAAGAGCAGGGTCACTCAGAAGGCATCACAGCTAATGATGTCTTCCCTGATTTTTGTAGCTGAGTTCCAAAGACAAGTTTTGAAAGCAAAGATGAAAAATATTTCAGAACTTACATCAGAACTCTTCTCTTAAGCTTTTCCAGAATTTAAGGCAAATTCAAAAGCCAGTGGAGGGATTTTTTTCACCCCAACATCACAAAACCTACAGGCCATTCCTAGATCTAAGGTGAAGATGTACTAAGATGTACTTCTCTAGATGTGCAAGTCCTTTGAATTGCAAAAGATGGGTCTCAAAGTATGTCTGATGAGGTTTCTGTTGGATTTCAAGAAACAACAATCTCACAAACACAAAGACCAGTCTGAGCAATTACTTTTGAGGAGGAGCAGACCAAACACCTCCTTTTGCACAGTTAGTCAGCCACCTTCTCAAACCCACTTAAATTGTACACCAGGACGCCAGGATTACGCCAAGAAATTCACACTGCAAACAGCAACTGCTCTTCACACTTTTTGTCACTTGGCAGCTCACTCGCAGCCAGGTCCAGTGCTCTGGATGCAGGGCACAAACCGTGGCAGGGCAGCCAGAGAGTGACTCAAGGCAGACACAGGAGAACCACCTCCCCTGGGCCACCAACAGCCAGCACAACAGCCACAGCTGACCCTGTCCTCCCCACGCAGCCCCAGCTGACTCACCAGGGCTCAGGAAACTGCTGCTGTTTCTTTACAATGCTGACGACTTCCTTGAGACAAGATGACGAGATGAGGCAAAAGGAAATTTTGCAAGAAAGCCCCTTTTCACAGCTGGGCAGCAGAGCTGCAGCCACCTCTGCAGCCTCACCCACCACAGCTCACACCCTTCAAGGACCTAACAACAGAATCACTCCATCTTTCATGCCCCACGCCCTCGACAGAAAGCACAAAAACTACTTGAGCGTGAAAAGTGAACTCCTTGGGGCCGAGTGGGAAGAAAGGGGAGCTGTGACAGTCACCAGATTTTCCCAGGCTGAAGTTTGGGCAGAGCCTGGGCTGACCAAGGACCTCCACGCTTAGCTGAGCCAGGGAAGCAGGTGCACAGAGTACAAACACAAAAAGGGGGGACTCTCAGTCACATAACGTGAAACAGAAGCCTGGACTGTCTCACTGATAAAGAACAGGACAGCTGCTGGAAAACACTAATTTAATGTATTTTTAAAAATACAACAAGCCTCTTACTTTGTGTTCCACTGTTTTTATATGCCGATGGCCATAAGCCCCTACCCTTTTCAGGAGGCTTATAGCCATGCAAATACTTCATGCCACCTAATCACAGACATAGAAGGGGCTGCTTAAGGCTTCCTCTATACCACTGCTCTGAAATACATGCAAATATATCTTTCTTTTTCTATCAGTGAGGCAGAACAGGTGCTTTTCCACCTTTACTTCTCTGTTTTTCATAGGCCAACCTTACATGGTGGCTGACAACAGAGATCATTGTACATTCACAGCTATCAGCACAGGCTTCTTTGTCCCCTGCCAAACCCAGATAAGGTATAGCAAAGGAGCCAAACTACCAACTATGATGTTAAAAGGCAATGTCTGCTGGTTGGAGGATTTAGGGTACTTCTTAAAAGGTTTCTCCCAGCACCCTCTCATTTCAGAATGTTGGTTCCATGACTCGGTCTGTTACTATACACTGGTATGATCCTTTCTTTTTAAAAGGCTGGAAAATTAAAAATACACAGTAACAAAGATGTAGTGTTAAAAGGAGAAGCTTAAGAACAGGGTGAATTTTGAATTCACCCCCATGTGTCCAGCAAGATGTAGCCTCTATACAGTAAAAAAACTGAGGCTATGAGACTCGAAGACATTTCTCCTTTGTCCAGTGGGACTTTCCCAGGGCCAGCACTAATACCCACCACAGCACAAAACTCAGGCTGGCTGGACTTTGTCCTGTATCATTGACTTTTCATGGGCAAAGACAGGTAAGAGAAATAATACTCTTTTTTGTGACACAGTAAGAGCGATTGTCTTCAACAGCAAACTACTGCAAATACAAACTGGAAGAACTATGAATATGCACACAAACCTTTTCTGAACCACTGCCACCTAATTTATCATTAGACAGTCAGCTCACAGCACTGCCTGAGTTAATTTTAGGGCTCAATTCCTGCTTTTTTCACCAGTATCTTTGCACAGTCAGCTCACAGAGCTTCCTGAGTTATTTTTAAGGCTCAAATCCCACTTTTTTCACCAGCATCTTTGCACAGTCAGGACTCCTCACACAGTGCAACACCTGATGCTGGTGTTTTGCCTTCCCATTCAACACCTGCATTCACTGGGATGCCATCACCTTTTCAGCAATTTCAAAAGACAGAATGGGTTATGTCACCTTCAGTTATTACTTTGCCAATTACAGTTATTACTACTGTGCTGCCCACATGCCTCTCATATCTAGAATCAGCCTACACTGGTCTCAGTTACAGCTGCCCATTCTCTCCTTAACACAGAACACACTCCATGTCTTTGTTTGGTTTTTTTGCTTTTTTTCTGTGTACAAGAAGTGTTTTTGATTTACCTTGATTTACCTCGGGTAAATCTTCTGCTCGAAAGGTTTTGCACATTTCCCCCATAAATAATGTATTTTATTACCCAACAGCCAGCTTGCATGGCAAAGGGAATCACTATCTGGCTCCCTTGCTGATTTATTGTACTACAAGATTTATTCTTCCCATCCACTACCAGAGTTTCAAGTCCTCCCTGGAGGCTGCACTACTCCATTTTCAGGGAGACAACGGGTTTTATAGTGGCTTTAGGGGAAAACAAAGGCACTGAAAGGCACTGAGCACTCTTGACAAACTTTCCTCACTTTATCCTCACTTAACCAGTTTAAAACTCCTCTTGGACCAGGCACTTCCCAGACCTGAGGGTCTCCCTTGTCCTTAGGCGAAGCTGGTTTCTCCCAGCAATGAGAATAACCCCAGCTGAGCACCTCCCATCCCACAGGCAAAATTTTCACTCCCTTTTCCCCTCCTAGATTTAGAACTTTGCCAGCTGGAAGGGACCTCCTGGCTTCAGTTACCATTTCCTATGCTATTCATTTCTCTCAATGATAAATCAGGTATTGCCACATCTGTGTTCTCTGGTTTCACCCAGGACAGTGTGTGACAGTGCCTGGTCACTCTCACAGTGGAAAAGTTTTCCGGTGTTCAGAGGGACCATCCTGTGCCTCAGCTTGTGCTCACTGGTCCTGTCACTGAGCACCACCAACAGCAACATCTGGGCAAGGACAGTCACAGAGGAGCAAGCAAAGCTGCTCTGGGCACCCTGTGCAGGGCCTCCCCACCCTCACAGCCAGGAATTCCCAATTCCCAAGATCCCATCCATGCCTGCCCTCTGGCAGTGGAAGCCATTGCCTGTGTCCTGTCCCTCCGTGCCTTGTCCCCAGTCCCTGTGCAGCTCTCCTGGAGCCCCTTCAGGCCCTGGCAGGGGCTCTGAGCTCTCCCTGGAGCCTTCTCTTGTGCAGGTGAGCACCCCCAGCTCTGCCAGCCTGGCTCCAGAGCAGAGGGGCTCCAGCCCTGGAGCATCTCCGTGCCCTCCTCTGGCCTGGCTCCAGCAGCTGCACGTCCTTGTGCTGTTGGAGCCCAGGGCTGGAGGCAGGATAGGGTCTCCTGTTAGTGCAAAAACTTGCTGCCTTCCCTCAGATCCTCACGTTGTGAAAACACTGATTTACAAAATAATAAAAAAATACTGATCTCAGAAAGTTGGCTTTAGATTGGAGCAAAAAGTATCAAAGCTGTGAGCTCCTACCAGGCTGCCCTTGATTCCTGCAGCACCAGCAGCCCCAAGAGGGAATTCCTGCCGATCTCATGCCAGTCATTATCCTCAAACTAAAACCTTCAAATCACAAGAGCTACAGAGGTGGGACAGAACCCAACAACTGTTCTGAGCCAACTTACACTGAGCCACAGCAGACTCATCAAAGTCTGTTACACCTAAATATTCAGCTGGGATGTACAACTGCAGGGCATGTTTCAGCCTGCCTTCAAAAAACACCTCAGGGCTGCTTGCTTCGTATGGTGGGAAGCACTTGCTTTTTCCTTTTCTTTCTCAAATGAAAACAATGAGCAGCTGCCAAAAGGCTCTGAGAACCTGTGTTTCTCCTTTCAGGAGCATTTTCTAAATTCTCTAGCATTTTCTCCTTAACCAGCATCTTCTTGCAGCTTCTACATGCTGCAAAACCACACGTTCAGAGGGTATTCTGACTTGTTTTCAAGCTATATTAAGTAAATGTCTGCCTTAAGAGTTCTTTTAGCACGTCTTCTTCCACTCCCCAAACCTAATTCCAAGGTCATTTTGCCATCCCTAAATGCCAGCACATACCCTACAATGCACAGATGGTGGAATGTCCTCACAGATGCACTATACAGCAGGGCAAAGCAAGGAATCCTGCTCCAGTTCCTAGGACTTCTGATGCTTAAACCCCTGCCTTGGGGCTAGGGTGCTAATCACAATCACAGAGGCAACAGGAGCAGGAGGAGGAGAAAGCAGAACCCACATTTTCACTTGTTAGAACCCCCATTTTCACTGCTATTCTCAAATAAACAGACTGCAGGGCATGAGCTTGCAGGGAGTGTAACTTAGCTGAGCACAGATTGATTTATCAGTCAGTGCCAGGTTGTTTTGGATCTGAGCAGCCTGTTTGGACACAAAACACCCTGTAGTTCAATATTTGCCTTCGGAACCACCCCAATTTCTCAACCCGCTGTTCCAGCTCAGACACCAAGGTGCACCTAAATCACAGCAGAGCTAATCCTAAATCTTGCTGGAGAGGTACCAAAATGGGACCTCCTGAGCCGTTGTGATCACCACGTGCACTTCCACAACATGGAATCACAGAAATACGGAATAGTTCAGGTGGGAAGGACTTGTAAAGCTCATCCAGCTCCAGCCCCTGCCATGAGCAGGGACACCTCCCACTATCCCAGGTTGCTCCAAACCCTGTCCAGCCTGGTTTGGAACACTTCTGCTTCTCTGGGCAGCCCATGCCCGTGCTTCACCACCCTCACAGGAGCAATTCCTTCCTAATATCTACCCCAAATTTCCCCTCTTTTCAGTGTGAAGCCATTCCTCACACAGCTCCTGATGAAGAATCCCCCTCTTGTAGCCCCTGTCAGATTCTGGAAGGCTGTTATATGGTCTCCACACAACTTCCTCCTCTCCAGGCTCATCACCCCCACCTTCCCAGCCTGTCAATATCAGTCCTCTGGTTTTGGTGACCTGCACTGGGAGACCTTTGAAGAGATCAAAGCATCTTTAGGGTGGGTACACAGCCCAGCCATCCAGTCCCTTCCCAGCTGCAGGGACTGCTGGGGACAGCCTGGCTGAGGTTGTTCCTCCAAATCTGCGTCACTGCCCCAACACTTTCCCTGTGCTGACCACACAGCACCACCATCTTCATTTTAATTTAGCCCATGAGGCCACTATGCAGTACAGCAGAGCCCATTTTCCTGAAAGGCAGTTCAGTTCTGCTTCCTGATTTTGGGCAGAATAATTTAAAACAAGGAAGAACTTTACTCTTTCAAGGCATCAACAGGATCACACCGAAGTGCCCAGACCCAGCCCAGGCATCATCCCCATCCTGTGACCACTCTGCATCATGTGAATGCTCTTATCTCACCATTGAGAAATGAGCAAGAAATCACAGAATGGCAGGGGTTGGAAAGGACCTTAAAAATCACCCCAGCTCCCAAAAAACCTACCACCTTCTGCTTCCCTTCTTCAAAGTAATCTTTGCTATTCAATACATTGCTCATTAAAAGTATTCAATACATTGTTCATTAAAAATATCCAGATATCTCTGACTAAGGTTTCAGAGTAAGGATTCCCAAAGTACTCATTACTGGCATGAGCGATTTCAAACCATTCACACACGCAGGATTTTTCTTGTGGTTGTTTATACCTCCAAATTACTAAAAATTATTTGAAGTGAAGCACAGCAATATTGTGATTCCTTGAGCAACTTGGTTTAGTGGAAGGTGTTCCTGCCCAGTCAGGGGGCTGCACTTCTTGTCAGCAGATCAAATGCAGCTCTCTCAAATCCCCTGGTCCTGCTAAAGCTCCCCAGGCAGTAACTTGTCCTTATGCTTCTCCTTGCTGTTGGGCAAGTAAAGCAAGGAAGCTGGAGAAGTGCCCACCTCTGCTTAAAAGTGAATGGGGAATCTGGGCAAACAGGATTTTCACAGCAGGAACACCTAAGGCAGCCCTCTGGTGATGAATCAGAATATCTCGAGTTGGATGGGACCCACAAGGATGATGGAAGTCCAACTCCCAGTCCCCAAGACCACCAGTGGATGCCAAATCCCCTCTGAAGGCAGAGACCTGTCTAGGTGACAACGAAGCTGAAGGCGAGCAGGGGCAAGGTGCTGGATGCTTTGAGGTTAAAAGCAACCTGGGAAGGTGTTTACTGCACATTATACAGAAATATTGGAGCACAAAGCTTCCATCTCGTTTTAGGATTCTCAGTTTCTTCCCTTGGCCTAGGAAGTGAATCCCAGCATTTCACCTCCCTCCTTCAAAAAGAGCATCATCACATCCCACCTAGCCCAGACCCCTCAAGAGACATTGCCAAGAACATCACGGTCTGCTCTGACCCTTCCTCTCCCTCCTTCAGGTCCCATGAGATAAACCTGCATTCCCAGTCTTCACCTACAGCAGGCCAACACTCACCTACCAAACAACCACGCACTTGCACCTAATTAGTAGGTGCGAAAGAGCAGAACAGGAGGTGGGAAGGACTCCCACAGCCTGAAGCACCATCCGTGGAAACCTTGTAATTAAATAATCTTTAATCACTGAGTTTTTGGGGGAAGTTATGCATAGGTCCTTCACCCGCAGAATGACCTGCACATACGATGCTGAGCCTGGTGCTCAGGAGAAAAGCTGGTTTTTTCACCTCATTTGGGAAGCCCCAATTTGTCATTGTGGAAGATCTGACTTCCTTCACTCTGCATGATAACGATCAGAAATCCAAAAGAGGATTTTTTGCCTTTTTAGGATACTCCCAAGTAACAACTTCTGTCAAAGAGCCACATCTGCACCATCTGCTGACTACACAGGTGGTGAATTATTTTCCATAATCACTTCTGAGCTGGGAAAGATCTACAGCATGCAATGTCTGGACATAAATTACTCCTTGGAGAAGGGCTCTAATGTTCTTTGCAAATCATGTGTTTTCACAATCATCTGGAGCCTTGTACTTACAGAGCCCTAACTGTTGGAAATGTTCCGAAGGAGCATAAAAGAATCAGTCCCTCCATCTCCACCCTCCCAAAACCAGAATTCCAGGTTCTGCAGTTCTGCTGCTGGAATGTGATTACCACACATAATGGTGGCAGCAGCATCTAAGTGCCACAGGTACTGGGCTGCTCTGCTCTTACTGGGATAAAAAACAGCCCGAAGGGGTGGTCTGGGTCACCCCAAATTCAGAGGCCACAGACGTGCAGAAGGATTGGTACTGACAGTTCATGGATGCAGATGACCAGTCTCGATTAGAGTTCTTCTACAGCAGAAGAAAAAGCACCAGAGACATTTCTAGGAGGACATAAGGCTGTTGTTTCATTTTTAAAAAGCCAAGCAGTGGTGCTAACCTGAGGTACACCTGATCTGAGGCTCGGGGGCTTTCCACATACAAACAGTGGGATGCTGCAATGTTTCTCAGAAAACAAAACAAAACAAACCAGAACATTTCACCATAAAGCAAGCAGACACGGTGAGATCATGTTACCTGGCGTGCAGCTCCATTTGTGCCAGCGGCTCAGGAGTTACACGGAGCACAAGCAACAAAAAATTGTGCCGGGCCTCCATAAGGCAGGCACAGGACGGTGGGGACGGGCTCCTCACCACAGCCAGCAGCAAGTCATGCTTTCACAAAACGGCACCACACCCCACGAGGCCCCGGGGATTAACTCCAGCAGTACTCCTCCTTGTGCTTTATTTTTCCTCTCCTCACACAGCACCTCTCTGGAAAACGCTGGTTCTCCTCTTCAGGAAGAGCCCCAGAGCCAGGAGCGCTGCCACGCCGGGGATGCCGCCGGCAGGATGCAGGCATCCCTGGAAAAAACCCGTCTGGAAAACGCCCAGGTGCGACAAAGGAGCCGGGAACCCCCGACCCACGGCACCGACACACCAGAGCTCTGCCCTGACAGCACCGCACAAGTCCCAGGGCGGTGGGGGGCAGCGGTGGGGGGTTTACAAACTTCCCCACGCAGGGGGAATGCCCGAGACAGAATAATCAGAATAATTCTGGTCACCAGAATCATCCCTAGCCCTCCTGAACAGCCACGAACCCCACGGCCACGAGCCTCCGATGCCGACACCCCCAAAACAACGCGGGTTAGGCTAAAAAAAGTGCACAAACCACCCTCGTTTTTTTTTCACTTGCTTGTAAATAATTATCGCGGAAGGGACTTGGACAGCCGTAACTGTGCCAAGGACATTGCTGGAACGAAGTTCTCAGCAGTTTCCCCCCTCCACCACCAAAATTCTCCTCGCCCCAAACACGGAGCAGAGCCCTTGCACAACGCCCTCGCCGTGCGGCTCCATTTGCTTCCGATAACAAAACGTGGTTGTACACTGCTTTAATTAAAAACACTACTAAAAAAAAAAAAAAAGGGTACATTAAAAACACGCCACGAAGAAAAACAAACAAGCAATAACGAGCTCTGACCTTATTTTTTTTTCCCCTTAGAAACTTAAGCCCCTAAATCTCCTTGTTCTCTACAAGTACGTATTTAGGAGTTCCTGCAGAAATGCACGAGTCACCTGCGCACAGCCAAGCTCAATGCCCGGCTCACTGCGGGGATCGCGGGTGTGTTTCCCCCTGCCAGAGCCCTCCGTCCCCTCCATCGCCCTGCCAGAGCCCTCCATCCCTCTGCCAGAGCCCCTGTCCTCCTGCCAGAGCCCTCCATCCCCCTGCCAGAGCCCTCCGTCCC
>VZTT01042401.1:0-55691 GCA_013400855.1 Buphagus erythrorhynchus | reverse complement strand
GCGGCGCGGCTCCGGCTCCGCCCGCCCTCCTCCTTCCCCCGCCGCTGCTCGCAGCAGAGTTTCCGGGGCGCAGGGAAAGGGCGCTGGAGAGAGAGAGGTGGACGAAAGCAGGGAAAGAGCCGTGCCAGGGGGCCTGTGTATGCCGGAGGAAAGAACGCATTCCGCTTTGCTTCACCTGCGATAACACATTTGCAGTAGTGAGGGAGAGGGGTATCTATCCCGGAACCTTTTGCTCCAAATCATAAGAACAAGAAAAAATAGCACAGGATGGTCTGTAAGCATCTGTGCTGGCAATGCTGCCGGTTCCCACTGTGTTCCGTTAACGTAGTCCGGCGGAGAAACCCCTCGCACCAGCGGCCAGGAATATATTTGTTTCGCTGTTTTAATTGAGACCACCGATAGCATTTATTTTTGTGTAACCCACCCCCTCCCGTACATATACCAAAACGGACTCCTAGGTTTTTTGAAACGATTTATGAACACTCTCGGTTCCGTTAAAGTAGATGCAGGACAATATCAGTTTATCGCAAACACTGAAAATTTTGTTTTTCTTTAAATACACATTCCTTTTACACGCTAAGTGCACATTTCCCTCCCAGCCCCCCCTCCAAAAAGGAAAAATGAACGCGACAGGTAGCAACTCTCCACAGAACCAGCTCTTTTACTGAAAAGGTGGGTGGCTCTTAAAAGAGCCTTTGGGTTAGTACTGGACAACAGACGCAGAAACCGCCTACTTGGAGCTGGTGTACTTGGTGACAGCCTTGGTGCCCTCGGACACGGCGTGCTTGGCCAGCTCGCCGGGCAGCAGCAGCCGCACGGCCGTCTGGATCTCCCGCGACGTGATGGTGGAGCGCTTGTTGTAGTGCGCCAGGCGCGACGCCTCGCCGGCGATGCGCTCGAAGATGTCGTTGACGAAGGAGTTCATGATGCCCATGGCCTTGGACGAAATGCCCGTGTCAGGGTGCACCTGCTTCAGCACCTTATACACGTAGATGGAGTAGCTCTCCTTGCGGCTCTTGCGCCGTTTCTTGTCACCTTTCTTCTGCGTCTTGGTCACCGCCTTCTTGGAGCCCTTCTTGGGCGCGGGGGCGGACTTGGCCGGCTCAGGCATGATTGCAAATCCTCTCACGACACCTACACTCAAAACTCCTCCGACAGAGAATGAACTGCTGCTCTGCGCGCCCGTATTTATAGGACGGTTATGCAAATTAGGGTTTCCCGTAGCCTAAGCTATTATTGGCTAAGGCCATTTTCTGCAGCGACGGCGCTACGCTGTTCATCGCCATTGGTCAAATCTGGATCCTCGTTCCTATTGGTTGTTTTAGGCACATCCCTGTCTCAGCCAATCCAAATTCGCTCATTCCACTGAAAAGGCATAAAAACCCGAGCTCAGAAGTTGCGCTTATTGTGTACGGCTTGTATTTTAGATTGAGCAATTCCAGCATGTCCGGCCGCGGGAAGCAGGGCGGGAAGGCGCGCGCCAAGGCCAAGTCGCGCTCGTCGCGGGCCGGGCTGCAGTTCCCCGTGGGCCGCGTGCACCGCCTGCTGCGCAAGGGCAACTACGCGGAGCGCGTGGGCGCCGGCGCCCCGGTGTACCTGGCGGCCGTGCTGGAGTACCTGACGGCCGAGATCCTGGAGCTGGCGGGCAACGCGGCCCGCGACAACAAGAAGACGCGCATCATCCCCCGCCACCTGCAGCTCGCCATCCGCAACGACGAGGAGCTCAACAAGCTGCTGGGCAAGGTGACGATCGCGCAGGGCGGCGTGCTGCCCAACATCCAGGCCGTGCTGCTGCCCAAGAAGACCGACAGCCACAAGGCTAAGGCCAAGTGAGTGCTGAAGAACAAAGTTCGTTACGAGAAACCCAAAGGCTCTTTTAAGAGCCACCTACAATTTCAGAAAAAGAGCTTGAATTCCATTAAGGTTATAAAAGCCCACGGGAGGTTTTGAAATGTTTGTCTCAGATGTTTTTACAGTCAGTGCCAGACGCAGCTCCGTGTACGCAGATCACCAGCCTCACGGTTACCTCGCTCTGGGGTCGGGCTGACTGCGGTTTTAGGAAGCAGCTCAGCTCTTTCGCAAGGAATCCGCCGCCTTGTGTGCATTTTGAGAGCCACCAAGGCGCTGCTACCTTCCCCCTACCAATTCAAGCGCCCCTCGAGCTGTTCCCTGACTCAAACAGGGAGCAGACTGCAGACCCCCCACACACCTCCCCCTTAATTCTCCCCAGAACGGCGGCAGCCACAGCATTTCAGCTCGTTTAAGAAAATGTGGGTGGCTCTTAGAAGAGCCATTGGTTCAAATGCGAAGCAAGATTAGTTCCACGTCGGGATGTCTTACTTCTTGGACGCTGCCCTTGCCTTGGCCGCTTTCGGCTTCGCTGCCTTAGGCTTCACCGCCTTCGCCTTAGCCGGGCTCTTCGCTGCTGCCACCACCTTCTTAGGCCTGACAGCTTTCGTTACCTTCTTGGGACTCTTGGCTGCTTTCTTAGCTGCAAGTTTAACTTTCTTGGGGCTCTTCTTTGCTGTCACCGCCTTCCTGGCAGCGCTGGCAGGCCTCTTAGCTGCTGGTTTCTTTGGTTGGGCTGCTGTAGTTTTTTTCTTCTTAGAAACCTTTTCTTTTGCTTCTCCCGGTTTCTTGTTGAGGCGGAAGGAGCCGGAGGCGCCGGTGCCCTTGGTCTGCACCAGGGTGCCCTTGCTGACGAGGCTCTTGAGCCCCAGCTTGATGCGGCTGTTGTTCTTCTCCACATCGTAGCCGCCGGCGGCCAGCGCCTTCTTGAGCGCGGCGAGGGAGAGCCCCTTGCGCTCCTTGGAGGCGGACACGGCCTTGGTGATGAGCTCGGTGACGCTGGGCCCCGCGGGCTTGCGGGCTTTGGAGCCGCTCGCCGCCTTCTTCGGCTTCTTGGCGGCGGCCTTNCCCTGCCCCGCCCCGCCCCCTGCCCCGCGCTCCGTTCTGCGTTTCTGCGGGTGACATAGAATGTTTTATTCCTATTTTATCTGTCACGAAATCGTCCTTTTTCTACATCTGTGAGGCCGTGGGAGCGGTTCTTTTTCGCCTGTTGATGTCTTGTCGCGAAATGAGTTGGACTTGAGTAGCTAGGGGACAAGAAATCCCAAGTCCTGCCACCAAACAGACCTCGAGAACGCAAAAGTTTTGTATTTCTCCGTAAATTAGAAATTCTCCTTTAAAGTTAACGTGACTCAGAAAACTCAGTATTAATCTTCAGAGGGTCCTTTTTACACTAGATAAGAAAGCAAACAGTTAGAATCTCACTCTTTAAAATAAAACAGTTTCAAAGAGAGTGAGGTAGCACAAAGTTGCAGTCGCTTCTCCTACCGAGGTTTATACCTCTGGCTACTGTGAAACACTCAGTAAGGCATATTTTTTTTTCCTATACTTCCGAACATAAAGTTTCCAGACGTTCCACATTTCTATGCGTGAAGTGTTAGACAGCATATACTTTATCCCCCTCAGAATGGGCTATGCTCTTTGAAACACTTTCCTATTGTTAATGTAGCAAAAGGCTCTCCAATATTAGTGGATTAATTTGGGACCTGAAGACCAAAGATTAAAAAGTTTGTGTTAGACCACAGAGCTTCATATAAATCTCTGGTGCATTGAAACAGACCACACTCTAAATAAAGCAAGCAGTGCTAAATCTGTAAAATCAGTTCATATGACTCATTAACATGGGGAAAAAAATTGACAGAGCTTGAGTCTGCAAGAGATGTGAGAGCACCATTCTATTCATATTTTGATCTGAAGCTGGAAAGAAAAACCACGTATTTTCTCTCTGCTCTTTTTCCATGTTTCAGATCATGTCGCAGCAGTTTCTGTACATAAAAGCTTTGGCTGCAGCACAAAGTGAGGCAAAGCTCTTTATCCACATTGTGGTGACAGCCCCAATAGCACGCATACATTCTGACCAGCTACAACTTTGGGTATAGTTTTGTGTCTCTGTCAGGAGTTCCTAATTTGTTTACCTTGAAGTTTAATGGCCATCAATAGTTCAGCAGTGTCAGATTGCTGCATTTACACCTCATGTCAACAAACTGCACTTGAATAGTTTAGGTATGATGCTGACCAGTTATGATCAACTTTCCTTTTTCAACAAGATGAAAAATCTGTGAGTGGAAAAATACCACCTCACTCCTCTATTTCATTTCACTAAAGGACAGTAAAATGAACCTCTTGAAGATTTTGGAAGACTCTTCATCTTCAATTAATTCACAAAGTCTGATTAAAAAAAAAACTCATATAGGCACTTTTACATTTTCTTGTATAATTATGGTAAAAAAGACTTTGGAAAAAAACCCACATTTTTTCTCACATTTATGTTTTCTTTCTAACTTCTCCTTGCCATCGAGGTCCCCTAGCTGAAGAATTATGATGTTATGATGAGACAGAGAGTGCCAATAAGATGCAGAAGTATAAGAGAATAATCAAGACGTACAAGGAGATATGAATACAGCACCACCTCAAAGAGTAGTAAATATACAAAGACTGTGGTTCATGGTTCACCCTCCTCCCCCAAAACCTTCTGTTTCTTGTGTGATTAGCAGCACAAAAACCTGAAGCTGTGCACCAGACATCTGTAGTCAGAGTCGAACTTATTTAAGATATGTGTAGTAGCACATGTTTCCCTACAATACAGACATAAAAAAGAACAGATAGGAAGGATCCTTACTGGGAGAGATTCTCTCTCCCTCCCTCTTATGCAGTTACCATCACAATTAAAGCCAGCTTTGCTACCTCACCTTAGAAGAGGTGAAATCCAGAACAACAGGATCTCAGTAGTATTCCAGGCTGTCAGTCTCTGGGTGCACTGTCAGTATGGACAGAGATCTCTGGTAGAGTAGCAAGAGTCTGCCAGCAAATCCTACAGAACAATTTATTTTTTGCAGGCTCTATCAATGTGAGCCAGCTCCAACTGCAAGAGATCAGACCTGAAAGCCCCTTAGAGTACTTCCCAGACAGCATGAAAAGTATATAGATTATTATAACCAGTAACAAATGCCTATTCACTTGCAAAAATATATAGTAATCCAAACCAAACTTAGTGCCTGCTAGCCAACTAAAAAAAATTGCAAAATCAGGGTAGCTTTCCAATTATTGCATGTTCTTCTCAATTATTGCATGTCTCTTTTGTGATATTTGGCTCTAGGGAACAAAGCTGAGCAGCCACCATAGATGACATTAAAAGTCCTAGGAAGAGGACCTTACAAAGGTCAGTGTTCAGCTGTTTGTACTCATACTGAGGATAATTCTTCTTGAACACTTTCTCCTATTCCTCCCCTTCCTTATGACTTTTCCATGTGAACTCCTAATGCAGTGCATTTCACATTACCATGACTTTCCCAAACATGTAAAGCCCATCTCTGTTCTGCAGATAGGAGAACTGAAAATCATTCACAATTCTTATAAACACAGTTGCTTGGATCCTCCTATTATAGTCTGATTCATGTTTTCCGCCCTTCTCATGCTGAGGCCCAGCTATAGGTGTTAATTCTCAACATTTCCTGTCAGCAGAAAAATGGTTCAGAGATGATTCATCTAATTTCATATAGGAAAAATAGGGAAAAAAAAAAAAAAGCCAAAGCCAAAACCAAAGCCCAAAGCCTGTTAAAAATGCAGTGAATTTGTCTGCTCATTTTAACCTTTAATTTGCCACAAACCTCAGCTCCCTGCTATACACACACAGAGGCAAGGCCAAGCAGTCAGTCTGCAGGTGGGAACAGGATCAGGCCTGGAGAGGAGCTCTGAACTCAGCCCCAGCTCCAGGCACTGGGTACCTCCCTGGGGCACTGGGACCATGGCCAGGCAGGGCTGTGGGGAACTTGAGACTGGCCCTATTTCTGTGTTGCTGGATAGGGGCTGATGGCTCCAGAGGGGCTGGAATGGGCTCTGGGACCAGAACAGGGTTGGGGGAGCCCCAGGAAATGCTGGGCAGGGACAGGCAGGGCTGGTGGTGCCTTGACAGTGCCCCTCCTTGGTGAAACAGGGATTGTAAAAGGCTCTCAAAGTTACTGATTCAGCAGCTCTCTAGATCCAGACAACAGGGAGCACTTCTGGCCAAGTTGCATGCAGATGTTTGATTACAGTCCTAGTGGAGAGAGAAGCAGATTTCACTTATAACAAAACTCTACTGCCACTTTGACTTATCTTTGACATTGGATGTAGTCACCAGGTTTAGCTTCAGGATGGCTGGGAACAATAGTTCCTGCACCTCAGTTTAGTGATTCTCAACTCTTTTGTCATCAAACACATAAAAATGTGGGAATAAGTTGGCTGTCCTTTTCTAGGGCCCAGAGCAGTCAATTGCATCTGAAATACTCTTTAACCTTCATTTCAGCACCCTCACAAGGAAACATCTCAAGAGGCTTTGGACTAAGAGCAGCCAGCTTCAGTTTCCAAAATGTCCTTCTAAAATAATAGCATTTCCATCCCATGCAGCAGTCACAAAACTCAAAGGGGACAGTAGAAAGAGCAGTTTGTTCCACCTTTCAGCTGCTATCTGGAGGAAATCCTGACCCACAGTTTTGATTTGGGTGGCAATGTACAAGTCTCCCTACTGGTGGGGACTGGCATCTTTTCCCATTCCACTCTGAACCACGACATTCACATCACTTAGGCAGTTTTATTTCCTCTGAGGCAGCTGGTCTTAAACTTCTGGCTGACTGCAGCCCTTGGGGTTCACCTGCTCCCCATTGGTGCCCACCCTGGTCAAGCAGAGACCAACAACCTGCAGCTCCTCCACTTTCTGCAGAGAAGCCAGGAAGATGAGCTACCACCTCATAAAAACAAGCTCATAATTGCTTAGAAGAGGAGAAGAGGTGGACAAGAATCATTCAGGGAGAAGAGGCTGCCCCCTCTCCTGCCCCCGTGTTGCTGGAGGATGAGGATTGAAGATAATGTTCCCTGCAGTTTTCCTAGAGGATGCTGGGATGTAGAGCCAGCAAAGGAAAAGAGCAGTTTGGCTTAGATGTCCGGCAGCTGAAATGCTGCCCTGAGCTAAGAGCAAAAATACCTTCTGGTATCACTGCATCTGTGAAGACAGGTGAAACAAGTGAATTTGGGCAAACAGGCATCTTCAGAGAACAGCCAGAGGAGGAGGAATACTTCTGGTGGGTTGTTTCACCATCTTACTTTTCAGCATATGTAAGATCTGTTATGTAAAGTGATTAGTTGTGGGATCCCAAATACATCCATGTCTCTTGTTCCTTTTCCACTAACTCCTCTGGCAGTTTTGAAGCAATGAACAGATTCTAAGATGTTCTTTAAAATTATCTGCATGAAGCAATATTCTTTCCTCATTGCTGACATCTATTCAAATGAGGATTCTTATGACAGCTGTCAAATCACTTCCATATTAATAATAATAAAAAATAAAATAAAAAAAGACATTTTGTTCCAGAAGTTTTACAAGTCTTACAAGGGAAAGATTCTTGTTGGCTTATAGAAACCTTTTCTTTTCCAAGAAGTACAAAGAGAAGAATGCAGTATGATATACCCTTAAACATGGGAAAGTCTCAACCACCAGTCTTGAAAAGAACCAGAACAAGGGAATTTAAAATCATGACCTGATCAGTTTTATAAAAGCTGTGCCAGGTCAGAGGGTAGATTCAGGGAGCAAACATTTATCTCAAACTAAGGCCACCTACATTCACCATTTGTTCTGCCCAGGAGGCAATGAGCAAACCATTGGCTTTCTCCCTGCCTCTGTTTCCCTACCTTATCAGGTGAGAATAGGAACCTCCAAAGTTCACTGAAAATGCTGCAGAACAGCAAGGAAGTGAATTGTCTGTAGTTCCATGTTGATAATCAGAGGTCCTGGATCCAAACTGATGTGATTTTTGAGCATACATCAGGAAATGCATCAGCCACTATATGCTTCCCAAAATATAAAAGGTGGTGAGAACTAGGTGGCCTGATTATCAATGCCTACTTGCAAACTACCGTGCTACGGAGGAAAAGATTCCTACTGAGGAGCAGGTTTAGGGAAAGAGACTACTGCTTTCTAGGCTCCCTCATGACCACTCACTGTGAGCCGTAGGATGGCTGAAGAAGGAAGTGTTTCAGGTGCAATGACTGGTGTGCACTAAAGCTAAAAGAAGGATGCTCATCTTCAGACATCACTGCAAAGAGGCACACCAAGATATTTGCTTTTTGACATCCAATACAGCTCCCTGACTGCACCAGGTTCAGGTAAGGGCTGACAGGAAGAGAACATATTCACTCTTTCTCCCCAGTTCCACTTCACCAAGCCTACAGAGCTGCTTTAAGTGTGAAAACATTTTTCTAGAGCTATACCAGCTCACTACAAAATGTTGTCATCTGATCTGAACTAGATATCTGATGTGCTGAAAATATAAAATAATACCCAGCCTAGAGGGGAGCCCTAGGATACTACAAGAGATGGTCAAAACCTGATCTCGGTATCAAGAATGCAATTTGTCCTTAAAGGCAGAGTTCACAAACACTCTTCAGAGCAGGTTTGTCAAATACAGAGACTTGATTCATGATGGACATAAAGGCCATCCCAACAGCCATATATATGTCTCCTGCTGAATACTGAGTTAAGTATGGATGGAAGCAGTGGTACCTGTATGACAAATATTTGGGAGGTACAGAAGGCCACACTGAATGCTCATAGCCAGATGTCCATTTGTCTTTGGATCTAGATGAGATCCATCCCTGTCGTGCAAGTGTTCTGTGGTTCAGAAGTGTTCCCAAGTCTTGCTGGTGTCAGCAGGGTCAAAAGGTACCTAAAAAATCCATGGTGAGAAGGGGACAGGCAGGGATGCACACTGCCACACATGGCCTTACACAACTGCATCTCCTGCTCACACTGCAGGACAGCAAGGGCTGGTTTAAGTGACCATCTCTGGCCCATAGCATTGTCTGTGGGACAGGATATTTGAAATTGGAACATAAACCTAGCAAACCTGTGGGACATGGAACAAGGCAGGAAAGGGATAAAGAATTGCTGTCTATAATTTGTCATGTATTTTAGAGCAGGTGCCAGGAAGAGATGGACCGAACGAGCTTTTGGGGATAACTCTTCTCCTGTCTCTAGAGGGAGCTTCAGAGTGTGAAAAAACCGACTGGATATGAACATCTAAAGAAGGCTGAAATTAGGTGAGATGCATCTCTGTCTGAAGTTCAAGGTAACAGTTTTTAACTTTTCCTGGACTTCTTTAGGCCTCTGTGTCTCTGTCATTTTTCTATTGTGCCAGATGGGAGGGTTAGTCTATCTAATGACAGTAGCTTTTGAGGTTCCTAGGCAATCTCAGCCAGAATTTGACAGAGCAGTCAAGATTTCAAAGACACTGACTTCTTGAAAGTTTCACAAAAATTAGTAGATTTTATAGGTGAGAAGCATCCAGACTCCTTTCTTTCAAGAGAAATGTTGCCTTGTGAACTCAGCCATTAAGAAGTCCATTGGAAAAGAGACACAAGAAATCAGGTTACCTAATTTCTACTTTTTACCAACCTAATAGGTTTCTTTGCAGTTCTGGAAATACGTTAACAATTCTCTATTTTCTGCAGTCCTGGAGGGGATGGGTAGCCAGACTTGCTCTGGTGTGGTGCTGCTGCTGCCACTGCTAAGAAGGTGAGCAGAGAAAAGGCCCCCAGCAGCACTGGTCTCAGCAGAACCTGTGTGGCTGCACTGAATTACATTGAGCTGTGCCATGGCCAGGACTGGAAGCTCGTGGCTGAGTGGGGAGCTGCTCCTTCCTGTGCCAGAGACAGTCTTATGCCACATAGCCTGCACTGAAACATGGAATTAAAGGTGGTAAAAGGCAGCATAAGCTGATCTGTTTAAATACATTGCACAAATTCATTCTCTGCATCCAAATAAATGCTTGATCTCTGCAAACACTGCCAACAGGGTTTTGACAAGGTAATTTTGGATGGTATTTTTGTTACATGAATGCTTGCTCACAAAGCAGGCACAGTCAGTGTGCTTGACTAATCTTGTGCTTAAATGGAACTAACAGGAGGTGTTCTCATCCCATTTCCTGTTCCCCCCACCCTGCTCTGCTCTTTGCAGCTTTCTTCAAACCCAGCTGAAGTCCCACATACAACAGTGGCCAGAGCTCAGAGCAGCCTGTTGCATTCTGGAATGCTTTCAAAAAATTGATTTGGATCTACTGGTAAGGTTACTAAAAGCTGATGCAGCCCTTTTGTACCAATTTGCTTTCTTTGTTTCAGTGTTGGCCTATTCTAGTTTCCACTGATTCTGAATTAATATCTTGCCATGAAAAGTTAAGATTTGTCTTTGATAAAATTGCAAAAAAAAAAAAAAAGAAAAGAAAAAAGACAGCTTTTAGCTCCAGGGTCCATATAAATGTAAATCTACTCAATTTTTTTCAGTTATTTGATCAAAACAATGTTAGTAAAGGAAGTGTATATTTGAAACTCCAGCTTCAACTGTTGCACATTTGCATTCACAGTAGCTGCAAACAGCTTCAGATCAAACACTTCTGCCATATATCCCTTCTGCTGGAGAGACCAGGAGCATAAAGACCAGTCCTTTCTGCCAAAATCCCCTGAAAGGAAGAGAGCTGAGGCAATAAAACATCCTTCCTTCCCTTTTCTGGTCACCTGCTCCCAAAAAGTGCCCTCAGGCATTTCAAGAGGATGTGGCTAGATGGGAAAGGGTGGAGCAGAGGTACCATTTTGGCCAGGGTCATTGTGAAACACCTGCTGTGCCCCTTCCACCATCAAGCCTAAACGCTTTGCAGGTCACCAACAAAGAGGCAGCAGCAGCAGAGGGGTTGGGTGAAAGTGTACAGCAGGCAGCATGGACAGGCCTCCACCAGCTTGCAGAACTGCCCAGTGAAGGTCAGACCTACTCCACACATCTGGAGATCCCTGATAAGCTAAGATTCACTCCAAGCAGGCTCCTGGAACCTACTTGGTGACCCAGCAGATGTACTTACATCTGGGCAAGTGCACTAATGGCACTAGAAGCCTTTCAGTCCTTGGCAGGTGCTGAGACAAGACACTTTTCTCCCATCCAGCTCCCATTCCCACCTGTTCACCTTTGCTGAAGCAGGACTTTCTAACTATCAGTGGGAGAGACCAGCACTCTCACCAGAGGGATGTTTGTGAGAGTGTCAGCAGGGACAAGAACAGATAGCAAAATGCTGTGGTAGGGCCACTCCCTAGGAAATAATGTTTCTTTTTATAATACTTGTCTCTTTTCTAAGATCACATTGACATCTGTAGCTCCTCATGTGAAGTCCGTACTTTCTGGGTATGCACCTTATTGTAGGGGTGGATTATGGGGAAACATTCTCTTTAAATGGTGAAGGAGTCCAGGGGTGATTCCTCTGAGAAATCAGCCTCAGCTGAGACCAACATCTCGAGTAAAGTGCAGTTCTTTCAGTGGGCATGAAAGTCTGTCAGGGAATACTCTAAGAAAAATGAATTGTCTCTTTTGCACTCTAATCAGGTCCTTGCCCACAGACTGAGCATTGCAGGAGTTTCTGACAATATTTTGCAGCTGAGTATACTGAAAGAAGAGATCTGGGAAAGGAAGGGGAGCATCCAAAACTGTGTCATCGTTTGAGGCTCATTCTAGACTCCTTTTTTCCTTTTCTTTTTTATTTCACTTTTACCAAAAGTCGCTGTCCTAACAAGGACGTATCTGCAGGCACAAATTCTAACACAGATGCAGTTACATGGTAAAAAAAGTGCCCTATTCTATTTGGGAGTGTGAGAAAAGAACTTTCTATCAGCTGCAAACCCTTGCCAAGGCAGATGGGCTCCAATTCAAGCATATGCTTGCTAAAACAAAGGGAAGGGCTAAAGTGCAGTTTCCTTCAGTGTCAAAGCTCACCTTCCTGTTAATGTGCAGTATGTACAAATTGTAACAGACCAGCACTGCATATTTAGGCATCTTCAAAATGGTGTTTTCTCTCTCCATGTCTGTGATAGATTGAAATAACTCTTTCATGCTATTTATTTTTTCATTCATGTTTCATCTCCCATAGGTCCATCCCTGAAAAAACATCTGACATATTATTTCACACCTATTTGAACATAATTGAAAACTGAGTTCCCATTGAAATGAATAATTCTAGCTTTCTCCTCTCCCCACCTGCTGTTTCTCAGTCTTGGCCCTTTTTGAGGTCAGCTCCAGCAATTTTGTGGCTAGACATCCCACAAAGTCAACACAAAAGCCTCACCACTCAGTGGCAGCTAGATAGCTTTCTGATTAGATGGGTCAGGGGCAAAATCAGAGCTTCCCTGTCAACAAATAGTCCTGAAGAGTAAGAATCCACCAAACAAGAAAGTAGATGCCCCATCTTCAAGCATAGCTACTCAAAATAAGTGTCCCCAGGACCACAGGTCCTGTGGCCCATAAAGACACATGTCACTTTGGACTACCACTGAGTGCCATCAAAAAAGTTATTTTTCCTGATCCCATCAAAAGAATCATTCCTTGATTAAAACCAGCCCTGGTTCAGCATGGAAGGCAGCACCAGGAATGGCACTTAGGGTGTTCCTCCCCAACAACTTCATCACTTCTTCCCTCTGGCCACATCTGTATGGCACAACTGCCAGGCAATAGCAGCAGCAAAACAGGAGATCCAAATGGTCCTTTCTTTCTGATCCAAATGTTTCTTTCTTATTGATTGCTGGGCAGGTACTTCAGGAAAACAAGAGGGCTGTTTCTCTGTGGTGCTTATGGTTAAGAAACAGTAAAATCACAGGGTGATCACTCCTTTTGCAGCATGCTTTTATGCTGCATGCTAGGAAGGAGAAGGGATGGGAATTCAGAGCAATGATCTTGCTGTGGGGCTGCTTCCCTTTTATGGATTATCCCAAACAGCTGGGATTTTAAAAAATGCACTAGCCTTGAATGGAGTAGCTGGCTGGCCGATAGCTCCCCTGGCTCTAGATGTGTAGTGGAGGGAAACTTAAGTCATCAAGCAATTGGTGGCTCCAGCACAGAGTAAAGTCAGTTGCTATTTCAAGGAAAGGAAAGGCAACTGTTCCCTGCAGGGAATGTCTGCACTACCTCAGAGCCAGGAATAGGCTGCGATTTTTAAACTTTTTTTTCACCCTACACTTCAGGAAAAGCGAACACACAATGTTCATTCGCAGGGATCGTTTCCTGAACATGATGTGTGCTCACTGTCCCACAGGTCACTTTCCAGTGTGTCACATCCTTCTGCATAAGAGAGAACAGGAAATGGCAAACTCCCAGTATGAGGCAAAGCATTCCCATTGCAGCAATTGGTCCGCAGGAGCTATAAATTGGTCTCCTCCAGAAACAGATCAAAATTTGTCTTCTGGGAGGGTGGCTGGAAACTGAAGGTAAGTTTGAACCAGTAATTTTTGGAGTGTCTCTAAGTACTCTATTAGGAAAGTGTTTGCAGATTTTGGACTAATGTATACCTTTATTGTTGGGGAGATTTTTCTCTAAGAGCAGGAGCTGGATTTCTTTTCCTTTGTGCTGGCATTAATCAATATCAAAAGATTTGCATCACTACATGGCCTGTGCTATATATTGAATGATTGTTCTAATAATTCAGTGAGATAGTCGCTGTTATTACCTGAGACAGTTCTCAACAACTAAATCTTCAGAATAAATTTTTAAAAGGCTACAGGAATTGACATATTTAATGATCATCACATTGATCTGTTGTTAAGTTATTGGTGATATGCTCATTGTTCATTTCAATGCTGGTATCCATTTAGATTAGTGTTAGTCCTTGTGCTTCCAGCTTTATTTCTAATTATAGTGTAAAAATAATAGGATACAGCCTCCATTTGAGAGAAGCACAATGTACTAAGTGATTCAAATGACCCAATGACACCAAGAGAGACTAGGGGCATTTTCTGAAGGGCATGGGGGGTGTCTTAAAGGACCTACAAAGTTTTCTCCTTCTGAAACCTGAGGATTCTGCAGAATGAAGCCCCAAGGATCCTAACTACATAGCTAACTTTATAAGGGACCAGACACCTTCAGTTCCCACAGTACAGAAGATTTAGAAGTGAAAAGGTACCTGCAGCAGTGAATGGTTTTGCTCAGTTGGCTTAGTGACAGGGTCTTTCTGCTACAGAGACTCCTTTTGGCTGTGAGGGCATTATGGGCTCCAAACAGCTTCTCAGCTCTATGGCTGGACCTTGCTAGGTGCAGAGGCAGCATAGCTGTGTGCACAATGCAGTGTTGGGAAGCATAGAAACTCTGCTTCCACCAGACAATCAGCTACATCACTCCTCTTGACTCTGCTGCCTCAGGTTCCCTGTAAGCGGGGTTAAGGTTTCCTTTGTAAAGCATTTTGCAGCCCTAGAGCAACCTGAAAATGTTTATTGGAACATTTCTTTCTGCCCTTGTGGCAAAGAAGAGACAGCAGAGATTGTCTAGCACAGAAACACTGAAGATTCATCTTCTAGAAGTGAAGGCTCTCCTGCTATCTTGCCAGGGGAGGTTTTCTATAGTCAGCTGTTTTCAAGCTTTTCTATTCACAGACCTCTGTATTCCCCGTTTCCCCATCCACAAGAGAGTGCACACTAAAAATGGGCTTGTTTTTCTGATATGCTCTTCATTATTCTTTTAAACAAGGTTCATAGCCTCCCTGCCACTATAACTGGGTATTTATGAATACAGGTTGGACTAAGCACCATAGAACAATAGCTCCCATCTTTGTTCATATACTGACACTGGGTTACAATAGGAAAAAAATATGCTGCAGGGCCTTGAGTTGCTGAAGCTTAAAGAAAGGAAGGATGTTCACAATACCCATCCAAGGCATTAATAAGCTCCTCACCTCCTATATGGAAAATCCAGACATAGACTCCATTTGGCAGCTTCCCTCTGTCCTCCTTTAATAGGAAATTACCCCTAAACAAAAAACAGGGATGGTGGCTTTCACCTCCTTGGAGTCTGACTTTTCTTGTGGAAAAGAAAGGCCTTTTTCTCCAAGGAAAAGACTCCTTGGAGTCTGACCTTTCTTCTATATTGCAAATCCTCTGAATCCCATCGGGAGGACAACAGATTAGTTCTGGCAGCATTACTCTTGTGAGCACTGAGTCACCTTAACTCAGGGGAATTTCTGTCCCCAGAGCTGAAGAGACATTTTGTGTCTTCACAGAGATAATGGTAACAGCACCTCTGACCACAGCCCTTAGGATATTTTAGTCTTTGCAGGGATTAAGAGAAACATTTTAACCTTTCTCTGTCTGAAAGTTACAATGAAATTCATAATTAAATGTACACATTCACATGGGTATGTGTGTGTATGTGAGTGTGCAGGTGGAAAACCTTTCTTGTAGCTGGGTGAAGCAACAAAAATTTGGCTGGATGACATCCCTGAAATGGTGGTCCAGGATGGGCATGTCTCATGGGGGCTTTTTGACATAAATCCCAACCCAGACTTTTCTTTTTGTGGACAGAAGCCATGGAGAGGAACAGTGCTGCCCTTCTGCCCACGCCAGACCCCACACACCACTTCCACGCAGCCCTGCTGGATCAGAGACGGAGGCTGCGTGGCCAAATCGCTCACCTTCACAAGGCAGCTCGTAAACTCAACAAGCTCCGCACGAGGTCCCTGATCGCCAACGTCAGCGGGAGCGCCCTGACCGCTGCAGGAGCAGTCACAGCCATCCTGGGGCTGTCCCTGAGCCCGGCAACGCTGGGAGCCTCCCTCCTGGCCTCGGCTGTGGGTCTGGGCCTGGCCACGGCTGGCGGGGCTGTCAGCATCACTTCCGACCTCTCCTTAGTGCTCTGCAATTCCCGGGAGGTGAGGAAGGTGCAGGAAATCGCAATGACTTGTCGGAAACAGATGAGGGAAATACTCGGCTGCCTGGAGTTCCTCCGCCGGGGGCAGGGCCCGGGCGACCCTGCACTGCGCCAGTCAGAGAAGAGGGCATCCATCTCGCTCTACAACTCCGTCTGCTTCATGGTCTTCTGCGGCTCCCACAGCTTCCTCGTGCCAGAATACACAAAGGAGGTCACCAAAGTAAGCCAGGCTGTGCTGAAGGCCAAAATCCAGAAGCTGGCTGACAACCTTGAGACCTGCACCAGGGCAATGGATGAAGTCTGTGATCTTCTTGAGTCCAGAACAGAGCTTTCCCCGTGTACGAGGAGACTCAGCTTGGGTGCTAAAACCACTGCCGAGATCCTGAGACCGTCCAGCTGAAACAGTGTTATGTTAAAACTGGGTTTGGAGACATTCCATTATTAACTGAGACCATTAGCACTGCTGCCTGTTGTTTCACAGTTCAGGGTGCTGATGCCATGAGGCAAATGTTCTGCAGAGCCCTGTTTGCCCAGCCATCTCCACTGCTCTGCTTTCCCAAGGCAGCCAAAAGAACTAGGTCAGGAGGTGGATGAAATACCTGATGCTGACTGAACCTGGTTTGTAAACAACTTAAGAATCTGCGTGTGGTACAAGGGCTGGAGTACCCTAAAAAAGCCAGCAGCTGCCAATTTCCAGTAGAGTACAATCCCATTACCAAGGTACATCTGGAAAGGCTGTAGAAAGAAGCAGCTCCAGATATGACAGACTATATGGATAGTTCACCATCCCAGGGTGAAATAGCAGGGCCAGAATTTATCCCTTTTGAAGAAACCTCTCCAGACTGAGAACTGTGATGTTTGTATTCTATTTATTTACATAGAATGATTTTAAGGGTAGGATATTGTATTTAAGAGTGTATATATATATATATTTTTTTTTTTTTCAAAGGAGGCCTCTGTTCCAAAGGAAAGCTGGTGTTTTTTAGAGTAAAAGCAAGTCTGTAGCATGTGAGAGCAAGTTACCTGTTATTTTGCTGTGAGGGAGGGCAAATCTCTGTAGGAAAAGGAAAGCATAACCTGAATGCTGATAGTTATAATATAGGTGAAACACAGTCAAACAGTGACAATAGATCTTGGGAGCCAAAACAGAGAGAAGAAGAGTGACCCTGGGACCAGAGTCTGCCTCAGGGCATTGTGGAAGGAACAGTTGTATCTCCTGCAGCCAGAAAGGAAGTGTAGGTTGGTGTTACTGGTGTGAGCTGGAGCCCTGCTGTGATGGGAGCACACCTGAGAGGTGGAGGTGCCACTCTCCATGCAGTCAAGCAGCCTGTGAGACCCACAGTGGATCATCTGTGAGGAGGAAGGCAGCACTCATGGAAAGCTACATATACCCCTAGCAATGCTTCCCAGGGAAGGCTTCACATTAGTGAAACATATGGGGGTACTAATATTCAGGAGGGGTGGAGAGGAGTAGGATGATTCAGTGGCAGAGCCCCTACAAAGCAGGAACAAGGACTGGGACCCTGTTTCAAGTGACTGTTCTGCTAAATATGCCCTTTGTGATTTTGAGCCATCAGTACCTCAGTTCCCTGTCTAAAAATGGGGATAGTAGCACTTCCCTACCTCAAAAGGATGTTTCTGGGATCATCCCACTCAGAAGTGCCCAAGTATGGTGATGATGGGGATCATGTCAGTACCTGAAAGAGGTACAAGGAAGAGACCCTGAAACTAGCTTGAGGCAACTAGAAGAGTTAATGCAGAGGTAACTCCCTCCACCAGCATGCCCCAGTGGGTAAGGGAAACTTCCCTGCGCAGGCACAAATCCAATTGATCAGAAAAGCCTACTCTGTAATTCTGTAACACTGACCAAGTTTTTAGGGAGGTCAACACTCAATGTCACAAAGCTTGAATCCTTGTCCTTTTAGTCTCTTCTTTTCATGAAATCAACATTTGTTTTAATATGTTGTAGGAAGAATAAAAGCTCTGGTTCCCCAGAGTGGGACTGAAATGCTTTTGAAACCCATGCCTGTTTGCCAGAAATGAACAAGTATGCTGCTGATTCAAATAAATGAATATGAAGCACTTTTGTGTCAGTGTCTCTCTGTACACCTGGAGGTGATGTGCTGTCCACATTGTCCATCTTGTCTCATTATGCACCCCTTATGAAATAACTGACATTATATCTGCACTATTCTGCATTATTCATCTGCTGGGGATGCTGTCACTCTGCCCTTGCTAAGGAAGACTGAGCTGTAACATCATGCAGTAGAGCTAGGAGCATATTTGTTTAAAAGCCAAGTTTAAAAGCCCTGGAGTGAAAATTTCTAAATCCACTATAATCTGCAGTGTCCTGTGCTGAAAAGCACAAAAAAGGAATTACTACTTAGAAGCTGTGTACTTATTTTATCCTGCATGAATGCTCCCAACAGCAGTTTAGTACAGGAGAAAACTTTTATTCAAATACATCTATTGACAACAGGGAATTAAACAAACTGGAATTTCACCAGAATAGAATTGCTCCACCCTGCTCCCCACTAAAACAGCTTCATATTATATGGGTAAGGAGTTCAATAAAGAATCACAAGCAGTGACTTCCTGTCACATCCCTAACTCCATTTCCTGGCATCCCAGTGACCCTTACAGGGGTTCATGTCTACGTGCTGGCTAGGCTTAACCTTTAGCACTAATGATACAGCAAACTGATGGCTCAGACTGCTATAATTTTCGAAACATATGGTAACAATGAGCATCCATACAGGGTGGTTTTGGGGCTTTTTTTTTTGTTTTAATTTGTCATTGCTCCTGAGCACAGTGGGATGCAACAGTTTCATTTTTACTCCTGCCCATGAATTGTTCCAGGTTTCCTCTTCTTTCCCTATCACACACAGGGTTTGTTCGTATTTCCTCTCACTTTCCTCATTGTTCTGGGAGCAGAGGAAATGCCACGCTTGGAATCCAGGAACAGATGCTATATAGTATATCAGCATTTTCACTGAGAGCACACCCAGACAGCTTTCCCAGAGAGAGGGAAGTCTGCTCAGAAATGCAGCCATGAGTTTCATTTTGGAGCCAACTCTGCTGTCCTTTTGAAGGCCAAACATCTAACCCTAGCATCCTGTATATGTTAGCCTTCTTTTCCCTAAAACAAAGGAACCTCACCTAGCTGCAAGGTTGCCCTGCTGCAATGAGCATCAGGACTACAGATCAGAGATGTTACACCCAGACCAGAACCAGATGGAAACCAATAACTCAGAAACTTCCATCATGGAGATATTTTGATGCTACACTCCCTGGATGGTCATTAAATGCACATCCATTCTCACCTCTCATCAAGCACTTGCAGACCAAAGTCACAATAGCAGCAATCAAGAGACCTGGGAGAGTGTTTGAATCTATTCTCATCCTATACTCTCTTATTTCATGATTTGAGTTGAATTCAGTTTATTTTGTATTTCTGGCACTTCAAAAATTCATGCTAGCAATTATCATAAACAGGAAAACAACGTGGGACAAGGACAGCTCTTTTCCCTTTTCCCATCACTAGTGTTTCAAAATGTTTCATATCAACACATCCCAAGCACTTAATTTGTTCTTTATATGCATTATGGATGTAAGTTTATATATATTCTTGTCTTTTTGTGCCTGGCCAGCTCATTTTACCTGTTCTTTCACAGCGGTAGAAGGTAAGAACTGGGAACAGCATCAAGCACGGCCTGAGCCGTGCAGCGCTGGGCTGCAGGCCTCAGGCTTGGCCGCTCGCGGTTAGCGCCGGGCGGGCAGGCTGGCAGGATTTCTCACAGCCAGTTCAGGGTGCCCTTGTCCCAGGACAGGCGGCTGGAGATGCACAACTCTGCCTTCCCTAGGGACCTCTCGGAGTTGAGGGAAAACGCACCCGCCCCGTTCGCCTCTTCCTCCGGAACTACAAATCCCATCGCGCCCCGAGGAGGACTACAGCTCCCAGAATGCTCTGCGCTATACCAGGAGAGGACGGACCAAGATGGCGGCAGGAGAGGAGGAAGGGTCCGCGGCGGCGGCGGAGCCGGAGCAGGAGCCGGCGGCGGAGGAGCCGCGGAGCTTCAAGGACTTGGTGAGGCTGGGCCGGAGCCGCTGCTGCCCCCGGTGCCGGCTGCCCTGTCCCGAGGAGCAGCGTCCTGCGCCCCCCGCGCGGATGAGGCCGGAGGAGCTCCCGGCCGGCCCGTGTACACGTGCGGCGCTCCGCGGGCAGCGCTGCCGGGCCCGGGCAGGAGCTGCGGGCGCTCGGCCGCTGCCCCGCTGTGGTGGGCATGGCTGCTCCCATCGCCGATCCGCAGCCGGCCCCCGCTATCAAGTTGTCTTAACTTGACATGGTGTTTTTTGTTTTCTATGGTCATGGGTCACCCCTGAGGCGAAGAGATAGCTGGGAGGGGGGGAAGTTCCATGTGTAAACTAGGGTAAAACCGACCATATTCTTCCTGTGACAGTCATTTCTAACAGATTTTTAACAAATCCGGTGAAGTTACTGATGGAAGTGGGGATCACTGCTAGCAGCCTGCCCTTTCAGAGAGTTGCACGGGGGCCTGGTAGGGTTTCTCTCTGTTAGAGACAAGTTGGCTCCGTTGCAGCATGTATTTAATTTAACTCTGTGATTTAATTTAGATCTTTTTCGTGATGTGTGTTTCCCTTTTCTCTTGTCACTAATGTCCAGGGAGTGACAGATGTCCTGTGTGAAGCTTGTGACCAGTTGGGATGGAAGGTGCCAACAAAGATCCAAATTGAGGCTATTCCAGTGGCTCTCCAAGGTGAGCAGTGTACTTCTTTGATCCTGAACTGAGGACTGCTCCAGGAGCTCTATGTGATTGAATTTTGCTGAGTGAGAAGGATCAGGGATGAGTGTGTCCCAGCTTATTAATTGTTGAGGATTTCTGCCTAGAAGTAGTTTTCATATTCATTCTGTGTCCTTCCCTGGTGGAGCTTGGAATACTAGCTTATCCTATAACACTGCCTTCAGTCATAAACTTTTAAATGGGTACAAACACTGTTCCTTGAGAGTTCACTCCTGTTGTGTAGTTCTGACACTCCATGTTAAATTGAATTTCTATTAATAATTTGAACTGCTAGTCTGCATTGATCATTTTGTTCCTGAAATACTTGGGGATACACTGGAAGCTTCCAATAGGTTTTAGACTGTGCTGCTTCTGATGGAGACCTACAGAGAGTGTGTGTGGCTGAAAGTGAAGATGCCTTGACTGATTCCATAGCATGTATAATTGCTTTGTTGTAAGCAGGCAACTCTTCGAAATTAGATTTCCAAAGTGAGTAATAACCAAACCACAATGACTTTCTGTAAGCATTCTGGAATTACAAAAAAAAAAAAAATTACCAAATTCAGCAGACCTTTATGTCTCTAGAAGTATTTTTTTTTAATAAAATCCCCCAAAACGCTCTCAAGGAGGAAAGGAGCAGCATAGTGACAGAATGGGAACAAACTTTCAGTATCTGCTCTGTCCTAGCATTTAACTTCTGTCATACTCTTTTACTACACATATAAGATTTTCTTGGGGGGGAAAAAAACAAACACAAAGGTAAGACTGCATTCCTGAAAAATTGTTTCCAGTGTAAAGTCTGTTGACAGCATGTTCTTGTCAGCTTTATGAGCTTAGGAGGTCATAATGGATTCTCTTGATGAATTCCACCTTGTTGCCTGCATTGTTTTGGGACAAAAAGACTTTCTGTCCTACCCTTCCTACTGCAAACTGGTTTTGATTACTCTGTTAATCAATGGTACAATTGTGGCTTGTGAAATGTGAGTTTGGTAGTGCTATTGTCCTGTAGTTTGTGTGACTGAAGTCTCAAACACCATGGTCTGTTTCCTTGTAAGCCAGTAAACAGACAACATTTGACCTGGAATAGTGAGATAGAGTCATTGAGCTGTAAACTGATGTCAGATTTGAGACATAATAAAGTAAAACTTATTTTGCATGTAACCCTGTATATTAACAGAAATTTAACTAGAAAATTGACTATTGAGACTGTAATCATTGTACAAATAAAATCACAGTCTGAAAATGCTTCAGAGAGATTCTGAAATTCTTTGGTTTGGCCCTTTGTTTCTTTGGGTTTTTTTTTCCTTCTGTGTGTCTGCCTTTTTTTCTGTCCTGAGAGAATTCTTGTGTTTTGTTGCACAGTGCTTTAAAGTCTTCTTTCTCTGTTCTGGATGTATAACAGTTTTTTGCCCCCTTGCTCCTTCTGGCAGGCAGAGATGTCATTGGACTGGCAGAAACTGGCTCTGGAAAAACAGGAGCCTTTGCTTTGCCAATTCTTCAAGCACTGCTGGAAACACCTCAGCGATTATTTGCTCTTGTCCTCACACCAACAAGGGAGCTGGCATTTCAAATCTCAGAGCAGTTTGAAGCTCTTGGATCCTCCATTGGTGTTCAAAGCAGTAAGTAGCTCTTTTATGGTATTGAACCAGTTTTTCTAAAGACCAGTTTGTCAGCTCGAGATTGCAAAGCTAAAAATAGAGGATTTGTATGATAGTTGAATAAAATGTGAGAAAAACTTATGCTGCTGGAAGACAGAGATCTGGTATCAGGTTTGCAAAAAAAGACTTTATGGTCTTTCCTCGTGGCACGGTCTACAGCTCTTCTGCATTCTATGTCTAAATAGTTGAAGGTGGAAGTAGAAGAAAATGTTCTCAGTAGTGGGTTTGTGTCCAGTGAAATTGCACAGAGCTCCCTGCTATGGTGTAATGTAGTTTAATCTTCCTTTCAGACTGTCTGTATTGATTCTTTAGATAATCTGTCAAAAAAAGCTTTGTGGGTATTTTTAGAATTCCTAGATTTTTGCAGCTGAGTTAAACTGCAAGGAGTAGATTCTACCTGTAGCTCTTCAGCTGCGAAAATAAAACATTTGTGGCCAGTAAGGAATTAATTGCATGGCTTAAGAAGCCTGGGAAGGTCAGATATGCTAAAATAAAGTAAATTCTCATAAAAATAAGTAGCTTTTCATTTATACAGAATTGCTGTGAGTGGTGGGCAGTAGGAGTAAACACTACAGTGCCAGGGGGGGGCTGGTGCTGCACTGAGGGATTCACTGTACTCTGTTTGTCCTGCAGCGGTTATTGTTGGTGGAATTGACACGATGTCTCAATCTCTGGCCTTAGCCAAGAAACCACATGTTATAATTGGTAAGTTGATGTGCTGGGGATGTGGAGTATGAATATTACCAAACTGCAGCCAACCAAATAAAGGAGAGTATATCCTTCATTTGTTTTTTGTCCCAAGCTCTGAGTACTGGCTTGTTAAAGTTTCTAAAGTATCCACAAGTAACTTGTTGCTACAAGCTCATTCTAAAGCATTCCTGCTAGACCTAGAGTGCTTTTGGCTTGTTTTTTCATTCTCCTCAAGTATTTAAAATGCTGATCTCATCCTTCACAGTACAGCTTGTCTGCAGTCTTTTTTGTGTCACTTCTTTTTAGGACATTCTTCAGAGAGTCTGACTCCATTAGTCTTTTTTCAAAACACTCTCTGAAGATATCCTGTGAAAGAGTTATTCCCACAAAGCAATCTTTTCTTTTCTTGGGCAAAGAATCCCAGTTCTGTAATGGTCAAGTCTCTTGCCTGTTTGGATATTTTCCTTTGCTTTCATTCTGAATTTTCTCTCATGATGCTGTTGGTAGCAACTCCTGGCCGTCTAGTTGATCATCTGGAGAACACAAAGGGCTTCAACTTACGAGCTCTGAAGTTCCTGGTGATGGATGAGGCTGACCGGATTCTTAACATGGATTTCGAGACAGAGGTAGGAATCTGCTAAAAGACGAGTTTGGAACACCAGAGGAGTCCCTTTAAAATCAATTCATACAGTCACATAGTAAACACTGAGCTGTTCTGTAAAAATTAGTAGTAAATTGTAACTAAGATCTAAAAATTACAAAAAAGTCTGTGGTGGGATTAGAACACAGCAGAGTTCTGCAGAGCCACTTCCAAGACAGCAGGAGGCACTTTGTCTCTGAAATCCACTGGTGTCTCTGGAATGCCTGATGTAGAATCAAGTTAGTGTAGAAAACACTATCATACACACGCTCCTGCAGAAACATTATCTGGTATTTGCACTGTTGTTGAACTCTTGGAGTTCACACTGCCTAATTGTCAACAAGGTATCAGCCTACACCTTCCCTTTAGAAGAGAAAAAATTTGTTCCTACTGTATGTTTACACATGCATTACTCTTCATGTGGATGATCTTTATATTTGTGGAAGGCTTGTGTCTTGCTTGCTTGTAGTATTTAGTATTTCTATTTCCTTATTCTTTTACAGGTGGATAAGATACTAAAAGTGATTCCTCGAGACAGGAAGACATTCCTGTTTTCTGCCACCATGACCAAGAAGGTGGGAGCAGACTAATCTGTTTTAGTTCTCTTCCATCAGGCTATCCTCTTGACTAGACTGTATTAATACAATTTTCTGACAAGGTCTCTGTCCAACTAAATTTCATTGATCTTACCAGGTTCAAAAACTCCAGCGTGCTGCTCTGAAGAATCCTGTTAAATGTGCTGTTTCTTCCAAGTATCAGACAGTTGAAAAACTGCAGCAGTACTACATTTTTATCCCCTCCAAATTCAAGGTAATGGCGCTTCTGTTTTTTCTCTCTTATTGTCTTTTCTTGTTCCCACATCTGTTGGATATCTTGTAATTTTCTGAGTCCTAGACTTAATGTTGCACATCTGATTTTCTCTGGGGTTTTCTGAACTCTCTTTCTGTTTCTTTACAGGACAGCTACCTGGTTTATATCTTGAATGAACTGGCTGGTAACTCTTTCATGATATTCTGTAGTACATGTAACAATACTCAGAGGACTGCTCTACTGCTCCGTAACCTGGGGTTCACTGCCATTCCCCTCCATGGGCAAATGAGTCAGGTATGGGCATGACCCCAGAGAATTTAGTAGGCAGAGGGTCTGGGGCTTGGGAAATGGGCTGCACCATACTGAGTCACACCTGCCTTGCAGGGGGAGTATTTCACAGCTAGTGGACTGGACTGATCCATAGAAATTTAACTAATGTGAATGCTGCCCTTGATTCTGCAATATTTTAAAAAGGAATTAGAGAAGTGAATTTTTTGAGTAGTTTCTCCCCCAGTTCTTTTGTGCCAGTATTTTAACAAGAGCATATTAATTAGAAACTAGAATGAGTGTTATTCTCTCATTCCCTTTTTGTCCTTTTTCCAGAATAAACGTTTGGGCTCTCTAAACAAGTTCAAGGCAAAGGCACGTTCTATTCTGCTGGCTACTGATGTTGCAAGCAGAGGTCTGGACATCCCACATGTGGATGTGGTGATAAACTTCGATATTCCTACACACTCTAAGGTAAGCCTGTCTGTGTGCCAGCTGAGAGCTTCTGGTCTGGACTGGGAGCAGGTAGACAAAGGAACAGAGACATCTTTCCTCTCTTCTGCTGATTAGAAGCCTAATTCTTGATTCTGTACATTGAAAGGTGTAGTTCAGCCTCTGCAATTGAGTTTCATGGCCTGGGTTGTAGAAGTGATCCTGTAAGTGAAAAGGGGAAGTGAGGAAAGCTTTGCATTTCTGCTCAGGCTGTGTATTTTGCCTTATGACATTAAAGGGCTTTGAAAACAGTTTTAACATATTACTAGTTTCGTGTAGTCATCTCTGTGCCTGTGATCCAGGTCTGCCTTCACATTCTAAACTGTGTTTAAAAAAAAGAAAAAAATTAAATTATCTCATCATGACATTCAACAAGCATTTGCTTAAGAAAGGTGTCCTTGTGAATTTTTCACCTTCATATCACAAAAGTACAGCAAAAGGAAAAGAAAGTAAGTTACCATCTCTCTGTCTTATGTAAAGTATGGGATTATCTCAGGGATGTGACTCTTTGCCAGCTTAGTTCCAGAAAGCATATAATTAACGTGCACTGCAGGAGTTGCTATTGTTGCTTACAATGATTAAAGATACTGTGCCTTGCAAACAGAAGAAGGCATGGTAGGTCTTTTGAAGACACTCCTTTTGTAAAAGCATAAAAGTAAGAAAAAAGAAAAAAAAAGATGGTGGGGGCAGCAGCTTGAATGGTGTTATTATGGTCTTTGTGCTCTTCTCTCTCATCTAACCAATAGAACAGATCCTTTCTTACAATCTTCTCTCTGCAAATCCTGTATGGAGAAGGGAGTATTTTAATTTCCATAATGTAATATAAAACCTGGAAAACAGCCTAGAACCATGTTGACCAAAAATGCTCGATAGATCAGGCTCTTCTAAATTATTCTCAATCATCCTCTCTTTCACCATGCTTGCCAAGTTTAAATCTACTTGTCAGAGAGTTTCTCTGAAAGATACACTATACAGAGCACTAGATCCCAAGACTGAAAATGCAGGCATGGGGTCACTGTGAATATTAGCTTTCCAAGGAAATGAGAGTGCAGTCTTGGCAAAGATCATGTATTGCAACTTTTGTCCTGCAGTCTGGAATAATTGGAGTTAGTCTTCTCATTTAGAAAGAGAAGAATTCAAATGTTAAAACCAAAGTTATGCCTCCACTTATGCCTCTTCCCAAAACCTGATACTGCTCACCTTCCTGAGTATTTAATCCTGCCACTATGTTCTTGACATTCTCTTGTTCTTTCCTAAAGAGAAAGTATATAGGCTGATCTGCCATAAGATCTGTTCTGTGTTTGGTGAACATACATTATTGCTTACTAAGAAAATTCTTTCCAGGATTACATTCATCGTGTTGGGAGAACAGCTCGAGCTGGGAGATCAGGCAAATCTATCACCTTTGTCACACAGTAAGTGATAAAATTTAACAGACTTATTCTTTCCAGCTGTGTTTCAGAGCAGAAAATACCTGACCTTGTCCTGGATGAGAATAAAATACTATATTTCATTTTGAAGTACCAGCTGGTTTTATTTAGTTAAAGGGGAGAGAATTCAAAGCCCAGGGTGGGGAGGAAGGAAAAGTCTAGATAAGTTCTGGAAGGTATTCATTTAGCAGAACTGTTTGTAACTGGACTATGCAATATACTTATATATTTTTAAAATATACAAATAGGTTCAGTAACTGTGGAGATGTTTTCTAAAATACTGAAGTATTTGTCTAAAAAGAAAATCTTTGCCAAATACTTCTGAACAAAGATGAGCTGAATAAATCAGAGAAGCCATGCCAAACAGCATCATTTGGATGCAGTTGAGCTGCTTGTGAGACCATCAGCACAAGCTAACAGTACCTGTGGGCTGGAGATAAGGGATGAAGACTGAGTGGTGACATCTGAGGCCCCCTCAGGAGGGCTGATTCACGCTGGTGTCCTGTCTTTGCTCAGGTATGATGTAGAGCTGTTCCAGCGCATTGAACACCTGATTGGCAAGAAGCTGCCAGCATTCCCCATGCAAGAGGAAGAAGTTATGATGCTGACAGAGCGTGTGGCTGAGGCCCAGAGGTTTGCTCGAATGGTGGGTGCTGGCTTTTTGACCCTGTCCTCGCTGTTGTAGTCTGAATTTCTTCAGGTGCCAGAACTCTGGGTCAATCTGTTGATTGCATTGCAGGAGCTGCGGGAGCAGGGAGAGAAGAAGCGATCTCGGAATGATGATGATGACACAGAAGAGGCTATTGGTGTCAGGAATAAGGTGGCAGGAGGGAAAAAGAAGAAAAGGAAAGCCTTCTAGTCTGCTATTTGAACAGACCTTTTTATTTTTCTCTTTATGGCTGAGCTATCAAAAACAGTCTACTAAGCCATCTCCAGTGGATTTTTTTTCAGAACTACTTATGAAATTTGGCAGTCCCTGAGGAAAACAACGACTTTTCTTCTTCACCAGCTACAGACTGAGCTTGGCCCATGTTGGTGCCATGGTGCCAGTTTTCCTTTCAGGGACACCGTCAGAGACCATCGCCTCTGGACCTGGAAGCGGCTGTGGTCTGGCCCTGCTCATTCACTACGAAGTGCAGTGTGAGTGCAGCTTTGGCACTGCTGCAGCCTGTCCCACTATCCAGTCTCACTGAGTGCATCTGGAGTCAGATCTGTCAGAGGAGAGGAAAAAGTTAAAAAGAAGTGACTGAGTTTTCACAGCACAGCTGTGATGCCCTTGCCTTGGTGAAGGGATGTGTTACATTGAGAACTCAAAATATATTTTGCTTGATTTTAAAGCTACCTGGTTTTGCTTGTCTTGTCACTGACCTGTTCTGTTCACTTTGTATATCAGCTCTGCCAGAAGGTTTTCTTCTTGGGTCAATCCTAGCAATTCAGATGTGACATCAGTACCTTAGATTTGTCAGCTGAAGAGTGGTCCAGCACAGAGAGAATGAGTTTCAGCAGGATGAAACTATTCACTGCCTGAAATTCAATCCAATATCTGCTAATGATTGACACCATCAAGGAAGGATAGGTCTGGGTTTTGGGTGGGGTTTTTGTGGCCGATTCTCGTAGTACTTAAAAGTGAACACAAGAGGGGGGTATTTACGTGGGAAAGCAACTCACAAGCTGGGACGTAGAGAAAAACTGGTATCCTGGAAAGCTCTTTGTTTCCCTAGGCAGGGAGCTTTGTTACTCTTAGGCAGTGTTCCATGCCAGATAAATAGACTTTTGCAAGAACGAGATAAATGTACTTCATATAAAACCAGAAGGTTACTGCTAGTTCTCAATGACAATAAAAATTTTCACACAGGATGTTCCTGCTGGTAGGCAGAGAAGAGTGAGAAACTCCTGCATATGTAAATTTATTGAAAACATGAAAATTTAATAATCAATAGAACCATTCATAAATTGGATTTTGTGCTACATGAAAAACAGCATTCAAACTAGTCCTTTTTAGATCTAAATGGAAAGTAGAAGATATTGCGGTAGTCAAGATGAGCACAGTGGTTATTTCACAGTCAGCATAAATCTAGTCAGAATACATTTACACTTTTGTTAGGGGCAGTGCATTTTGCAAAGAACTGCCAGAAAACCTAGGTCTGTTTTTTCATGAGGAGCTGAGATAGTCTTTGGAGCAAAAAGAGTGCCAGAGTTCACACTCTTTATTTATGTTGTAGCAGTTTACTTAAATCTCCCAAATATCTTCAAGTCTGATAGCTCTAAAATGGTCTTGACTCAGTGGCAGATAGTGAGTGTACAACTCTTGGGTATGTTCACTGCTAAGAGCATTTGTGTAAAGCAGAAAGAGTGTTTATCTTCCTCAGTTTAGCACAGAGGGGCAGGAGTGAAAGCCCATAAATGAGAACATGTTCATTCTACAGGGCCCTTTGGTAGCAAACCACACAGATAAGAGGAAACAGCCCTATAATGTCCCACAGAGAGAACAAAATGAGTGATAATATGGGTGGAGATGCAAATGCTTGTTCCCCACGGAGCAAGGGAACATTCCCAGCTGTCCTGCTGGGTGCCTGAACAAAATTTCTTATTCTTTGCAGTCAGGATAGGATTGGTTCCAGTATCAGCAAAGGAAGGGTCCTGGATCCCTGGAAAACTTCTAGAGTGTTATTGCTAGCTATGTAATGGATAAGATACAGAGCCAGTCCTGAACCAATCTTGTAAAGTGATGTGAAGGGCACCTTGAACTGCTGGAGGAGGTAGGGCGGAGTCATTCCTTTCAGAAGTAGTGAGGTTTGCTTTAATAGGTTGTTGGGAGTCTGTAGCATCTGTGTGTTCTTCCTATGTGGAAATGTGCAACAGCAGAGGGGATGTCTTGTCCCTTGATGGAGTCAAAGTTATCCCTCTTTTACAGTAGCAAGAGTATTGGTGGAGAGAAATAGAGCTGCTCCTTGTGAAAGAGTACAGAGCCTCCTTGAGAGGAATGACTAGACAGCGCGCCACCTCCCTTGATTTGGAATGACAAACTGTAGAAGCACTTAGCATGAGACAAGCAAAAGTCTCACCACACCCACATTCTCATTGGTGCCTCACCTGCCACAGGTATGTGCATTCAGTTTCAACTAAAAATATCTGAACAGGTTGGAGGGGCAGGAAATGGACTTATTGTGGCTACTCCAGAGGGGCTGGGTCGGAGGGTGTTGGTATAACTAAAGTGGAATAGGGAGTGTCCAGAGATGTATTTGGGCAAAACAGAATTTCTAGCCAGCCTAAAACAAAATACCTAGCTGATCTAATGAAACATGAGGGAAAAAGAATGAAGTGAGACCTGTCTCTCTCTCTGAATAAATGTTCAGAAAAGACCAGCACTGGTATGTGTATGGCTGCATACTTTTGTTCAACAACTGCTGCCAGTGTGTTTGTTCAGTCAGGAGGGCTTTTGAGGGGCAGTTCTGAAGCACACCCCTGCATGCTCTCGAGTTTCACACAGCAGGGACCTGAGTGGAGGATTAACCTTAGCATGATGTAAGGTTGGATTGAGCTAACACAATTTGTCATATTTTTATGGTTGAAACTCGAGTGAAGTTTCAGTGAAAGCTCTGTTCTCAAAAGATGTTCAGTGGGAATATTAGCAGTTTGAAACAATCCTGCACTTCCAAAGTCCATAATGAGAAGGTGATTATTTATGTATTTGTAATACATATTTTAAATTATGTTTTGTGGTTTTGATTTTTAGTGCTGCGTAGGTGAGTAATTGGGGCAGTAACAAATAGGGATAGAGTGTCTTTAATTTAAATGTTCTAGAGCTAACAGAAGTGGTCAACCCTTGTGAGAGGAGAAGTAAAATTAAACACATGTGACAGTGTGGATAACTAACTTCAAAATAAGTGACAACAGCTGCAAAATAATAGCAGTCCCTGCAATCACCCAGTGGTCCAGTACAGAAGCTGCACTGAACTGACCCATCTGAAAAGGATTTGGCCATGTCAGTTCCCCAGTGCCGTGCACCTCCTGCCCAGGGGCTGCAAGAGAAGGCATGAGTCAGAAAGCACAGCTGGGAACTAAAGTGAGCAATCCAGGGCCTTGTTCTGTGGCAGCAGCCTGAGCCTAAATCTTCTAAATATAATGAGGCACGCATGAACTCATTCAAGGACCTGACAGCCCATCTGTCCCCGTGCCCCCAGAAAGGTAGAACTAAAGAGGGACAGCTGAATGCCATGACTTTCTAGCAACATCACTAACTTGTGCTGGGAAGAGTCTCAGTTCAGGAGGAATTCTCAGAAGTAACTGGCAATCTGGAAGGCCTTAGTTTACAAATCAGGACTGAAGTTAGTAAAAATTCACAGTTTAACCAAAAGAAGTTTAACAGAATAAGGAAAATATCCAACATACTTAAAAAGCTCTTGAACATATCTAAGAAGGAATGGAATTCATTGCATGACCTGTGAAGGACACAGGCATGTACCAACCACTCCGGTGTTGTATAAATGTGAAGTTGTGGTTTGCCTGCAATGACATGTAAGCAGCCTGTAAGGAGCTTCTGTAAACATTCAAGTGAGCAATTAAATTATTGTAAATGTTGCAGAGTAAATGCTGTAAAAATCCAGCTTTGGTGCCAGATGTAGTTCATGTAGTCACTTTGATTTCTCACTCCTCTTATGTACTTAGATTTTTTTCTGGGGGGGAGGAACTCCAACAATTGTAAACATGAAGAATCAGAATATGAGTTTCTGATAGAATCCCAAGATTTGGGGTTAACTCCTGAACTTTAAAAAAAAAAAGGTTAAAAGATACTTTCTTCGTTTTCAGATGCCTTTTTCTCATGGTCTGACTAGGAAAGCTCCTTTTGAATAACAACATTTAAAAGGGAGAACTAAGGAAGTTTTGTTCCTCTGACACCTAAGAAATGGAAATGGTTATTTGATCTCAGGCCCAAGGATGAATACAGCCACGCCTCCAGTGCTGTATCTCTTCCTGAGGACCTTTCAAATACAGAAACTTAGATGATGACAATAACACTTTCTCTCTGCTTCCAAAGCCCCCCTGGGGCACCAGTGTTTGCCTTCCTGAACATGGCAATGGAGTACACGTCATGTCTCATGGTAGGATGTGTGTTGGACCGTGCCAAGGTCGTGCCTAGTTGTGCAATGGAAGACAGTGGCACTGTGTGGTTTTTAGATACTGATATTGTAGGTCCTCAGGGAGGGGTGGATGCCTTTGGAGCTTGTTCAGCACTTTTTCAGGGAAGCACCTACAAGCCTGAAGCTGTGTTTCCTAGAGGTTAACACGGGGTAATTTTGCACGCCCAAAGGGTAGAGAACTCTGCTTTCTCTTCAGGGGGGTACTCATCATTGCAGAAATGTAAATGCTGGTCTGTTGCCTCTCTCTACAATAAAGTTAGGGACAGGAATTGTGTAAAAAACTTCTGCCTTCCTTTGGGCTTGGTGCTTTTAAAGGTTCCTGAGGAAAGGAAAATGCAATGTAGGCTTCCTATGCAAAAAGTGGGAAAAGTTTTTTCTGGCATCTCAAAGACTCCATTGTTTCTGTCCATCACTTCCTCCTCCCTTTTTGATATTTTCAAGGAAGGTGGGTTTTTTTGCATGTATTCCCATTTGGACTTAAGTTCCCCCCCTTAATCCTGCCCAGATTTTTCACTCACAAACATCCCTCTGTGTAAAGGAAAGCAAATAGCAAAACTTGCTCTGCAGGTTATCTGTGTGATATAGAAGGAAGACTGCATGATAAGGATGAACTTCTTTGGTTATGCAGGTTTCCAGAAAAAAAGAACTCCTTTGTGTGGTTTTCACTGTACATTTGCTCCATCCCATGAATAAGGCTAAAGCATTAAATTTATTGTCTTTGATGTAGGGGAAAGTCTTTTGCACAGTAGGAGTTGAGCCACAAAAGTACCTCCTTTCCTGCAGTAGCAATGTAAGGATCCTGGGAGAGAATGTGTGCAGGCTCATTCAGTTTCATTTAAAGAAACAGACCTTAAGGTACCCCAGAGTCACGCATGTAATTGCATATACTTGGTCTTCTGTCTCAACTGTAGCTCAGTTGAAGGGAATTTATAACAGGAAATAGCCAGCCTGATCTGTCCTTGACAGCTTCTGTGCTTAGTGTATCATCAGCAAGGAAGTAATACTTCTTATCCTTCAATATGTATTCAGAATTATAGATTTGCCACAAGTGAGTGATTTCCTATTACTGCTGCTCATGTGCATGCTTACAGGCTTGTTAAGCCTTTACCCTGGTGCCTGCCAGAGGCTGTCTTTGGTCATTAAGGATTAGTCTTCTCCAAACAAAATCAACAACATGAAGCAGACAGCCTAACAGACTCCTGACAAAACAGCTTCCAATGCCTGTAGTTGCAGGTTTCAAGATGCTTCTTGGAGATCCTGCAGAGCTTTGAGCTATTTTCCACTGGATACACTCAAGAGATGTATGTGTATCTTAGTGTAGTCTTCCTCCACCCATTGGTGAGCATTTCTTCAGTATTATCTAGGAATCTTGGAGCTGCCTTCCCAATTTTCAGAGAGTTTAGATCAAAATGCAAAGTTTTGAAAATGAAAAGAGACTGTTCTCTCCAAAATGGATAACATAGTGAGGAATGATTATAAAAAATGTGTGGAAGAAATGTCAGAAACAGATTTTTTTACTGTGTTCTCTCCAAGATCAAATTCACACATAAGCACAGGCAGATATGAGGTTATCTGGCTGGCTGTAGCCAGGCCTTCTCATCTTGGATGAGTTTGTTAGAGAGCTCTTCCTTTCAATAAACCTGCTAGTGTTTTGTGACCCTTTGGTTCTTCCAAAGCTGCCACTCAGATATGACTTCTATACTCCAATTGTACTGAGTCTATCTAGTTCAGAGGATGACTTTTTGAAGGTCCATTCTCTGTATACAGGCCATTCCCTCCTCTTTCAAGTGCTGCCACCTGGTCAGCCTGATGAACAGTTTGTCATTAGTGTGGAAATTCCCTCTCCATCAGGGCTGCATTAAGCTTATGAGAGTCAGGGGGCGGGGGGGAAATCACTGTCACTAGTCTTGCTCTTGTATTTGCATGGACTGTTTGGGAGTATGTGACATCCTTTGAAAATCCTACGGCAAAAAATTGAGGCTGTCTTGGGTTTAGAAGAAGCAGCAAGTGTAGGGGAAGACTTGACTAGTGCTAGGGCCCTGTTAGCCTTCTGTTGTTGATGAACCTGTTGTGCAAGGCAAGGGAGCTTGCTGGAGGGTATGGTGTCAATTAAATCTTTGGTGAGTGTCTTTATCTCTGTATCTTACACATACAGCCAATAAGGCTTCCTTTTTTTCTTTTTTCCTTTTAACACAAGCAACCCTTTGGAAAGCTAATTGCTCTATTATTCCTTGAAAAGGAAGGTGGAGCCCCTGAACTGGTGTGTCCTCTGCCAATCAGAATAAACAGATTAAAACCTTTGAGACCTCTCCTCCTTTGTCATGTTCTTTAGTTTCCACTACTTGGGCTGGGGCAGCCTCAGCTGGAAGTGTTCAGCTTTGTTAGCCCTTTGTTTCTCTGATCACCTGAGATCTACAAGACTGCTATGGACAGTACAGAAAATGTGCAGGTGGGGATGCTTTTGTGTCTCAAATGGTTTGTGGGTTAATGTCCAAAAATATGCTGAAGTCTGTGGAAAAGTCAGTGCTGTAAGTTATTGATACGTGAAAATACAGGGATTAAGAGGAGGACAGATGGGTGGAGAGACCCTCTTTTCCAGCAGGATAGTGAGTTTGCATGAAGCTATTATTTCTCTTGGTGGGAAAAGACTTTTGACAAATAGACAACTGAAGGCAGCCATGGTTGGGCAACCTTGCTTTGAAGTGACTTCTATGATCTGGATACTCGTTTCTTCTGCCTTCCTGATGCCAGCACCAATATGTAAATTTCTGCTTGCTTTGCCAAAGTAAAACCATGAGCCTTAAAACCAGAATCCGTGAGCCTTAAAATGAATTCTGTATACAGGGAAACAGCTTGTGAGCTTCTGTACTGCCCTGGGTTCTGCTTCAGCTAGAAGGCTTTTCTCTGTGACTGAAGTGGGCGATGGGCTGAGCCTCGCGGTAGAAACCAGAATTGCCTGACATACAAGGTGCTGGTACACCAGAGCAGGTGAGCATGCCTGCTCTGTACGTCAGCACAATCCCAGAGGCAGACTTTGCATCTTTCTGCTCTCCTGAATTGTCTTGCAGGATTGCATCATTACCCAGTCCGATCCCATCATTTGATCAGATAAGGCTGACCAAGGGACTCCACTAGCCTTTGGAAGCATTTAGTGGCTGGTATCTTGGGACAGTGATGCCTGCAGCTGCATGAACTTGGGGAACCACCTCTCCTGTGACTGAGGGACAGGGAATCTCCCTGCACAGGCTGGGCTAGGGAAGCCCCTCCGCCCACGAGTGCCTGGGTGCAGCTACTCTCCCTGCCTTCAGGCCTTTCCACATGGACTGACTTGTTCCTTTGGAAGCATTGGCCAAAGGTTCCTTTCACATAATTAACTGACAATGGTATGCTTTGTTTCTTCAGCTGGCACAGACCTGCTGAACTCTGCTGAGATCCTTCCCAGGCAAAATTTCTTCTTGCTCAGCGTGTCCTGGAATGTGTTGCATTAGAAGGCTTCCATTATTTGGGTTTTTTTGGGACATCCAATCTTCTCACACCATCTTTAGCCTCTCCTACATGCTTTAATCCCTTCCTTCACCATGAAAGTCTCACGTATGCATCCCCTTTTCTAAGCAGTTTCTGCACTCTGTCCTGCTTGCTTTTCCCCAGCCTTGCCCACCAAATATCCTGCAAGCAGCCCCCCTCAACAGGTCTGGTTCTGTGCTTTGCTGTTACTACTGCATTGCATTGTGGTGCTGCAGGCTCTTCTCCTGTGTGTTTAACAGGTGTCTGCCCAAGCTGCTTGCTTTCAGTTCTGTTTTGCTTTTGTTTTCCAGAGTATAGGGAAGATGTGAGCTGCCTCAGTAGTTCCCATGTGGCTCTCCCCATCTTAATGGTAGTTTAGGAAACACTTGTGTGCCAGAGGAAGCTACTACAACCCCAGTGCAGGTAGAGGTTCCCCCACTGCACACCTGCAGGCATATCCCACCTCAGCTGTTAAGGGATTGGCTGGAATCTGTGTTTCCAGGTGCTCTAGAAGATACCAAACAAGTAGGTATATGATAGAAAGTAATAGAGATCCTGTTGGGCTCTCTGGGCAAGTCTCTTATTAATTAATGTTAATATTGTTAATTAATTAACACTGCTTGTTAGGAAAAGATGGTTTATTTATATTCAACAACTTGCTTCAACTCATTACTTGTAGTAGTCAATTCTTTTTGATAAGTTATGAGAAAGATGGTTACATTTAGGGCAAAACAATCAAAATTTTGTGCTCTCCTGCAGGGTTAGGATGCATCCTAACCAGTAATAATTTCAACAGTGTCATTGTTCTGCTCAATGATTATAAATGCGTAGTTAAGGAAGTCAGATTTCAATTGGCCAGCTGAGGTTTTAACCATGCACACATCTAGATTAACCACTCTGGAGATTGGGGATTATTAACTGTTACGTAATAGCAGACTTTTTTTTTTTTAATTGGAACAGGACTGTTAACAGATGCTGCATTTGCTAAAGAAACCAGATTGTAATGTAATACATCCAGAATGTGTGCTTTGTTTGGCAGAATCATGCATGCGGATTGCTACTTTTCTTTGCCTTTACCTCTAGTGACAGCACGCTGCTAATCAGACAGGTGAATCATTAGAGGTTGGATTTAGTTCTTATTTGGGTTGTTAAGCAAGAACTGAAGTTGGTTTGGTTCAGTTCTGGTTCAACACAACTTCAGATCTACTATGTGAGTTCAATTCTGACTGAGGGAAGGCTAACCCCATGTACTATAAAATCTCATAGTAACTTGAATCCCATGTGTATCACAGCTGTGTAATTTGATAAAGCCCTTGGAGCAATAATATTGCTCAAATCCATAGCGTATGTGGGTGGGATCCCTTCATTCACATATAGCATAGGCTTTTTTTTTCTTTTTCAAGTTAGTTCATCCCACATAATGGGATGTGTTGTGTGCCAAGAAGAAGGTCCGTGCTAAAATTTGTAGTGATTCTTTTTGCCTTTTAAAATGTAGGCACATAGGCACTGAATTTTCTGTGTGATCAAATAAACCTCCCCACAGGCCCTAGAGAGGAAATAACGTGTGCTTGTTGAAATGCAGCAGCACTACCTGATGCCCAAAAGTTGATGGGTCTTATCCTGGGTGAGGTCCCATCTGCAGCCAAGGATTCCTGGAAAAAGCAATATATAAGCCTTTTAAGGAGAGCTACTCGTGTCCCAGTTGGTATTCATTACTGCAAATAAATGTCTGTTATAGCAGTTTGTTCATACTGAACAAGGAAGGGATTATCGGGCAATGCAAGAGTTTTGGAAGAGGAAAAGAACCTGCTGCAGAGAGGCAAAGCTTGTCTTTGCCAGATCATGCACACACCAAGAGGCATCCCTCATCTCTGATGCTTTCCTGGATCGCTCATACCATTACCTGAAGCTGTGTTTGCATTTCTGAAGAAGTTAATTGGCAATTAAACCTCCACTCAACTCTTCCCTGGGGTATGGCTGTCACTTACAGTGTCACTTCTGTTTACCAAGCAAAACAGCCAGGGCTGCTGGGTCTGGAGAGCAGTGGGGAGTCCAGGGGCTCCCATGAGAGGCTTGTCCATCACACTCAGCAGCCAGCTAAGTGGCCAGGAAGAAAGCACAGCACATCCAGAAAGGGGCTCCTTAGGTTGGAATTACTGGTCCAAATGGTTGCACAGGCTCTCTTTCTCTTCATACTGCAAGCCAGAAGCTTTGTAAACCTTCTCTATTTCAGCCAAGTCCTCTCCATTTGGCTATTAATAATGACTGCACCTCACCTTCTTCTGGGCACAACATCCAGTCTGGAAGTTCACATTTAACAGCTTAATGCTCTTTTCTAATTCAATATTGCTGCTTGTTATTGTAAGCATGACAAGTTAACAATATCTTTAGTGACCATAGCAAATGTGAGATAGCAAATATTTCCACAGGCTTATCTGAAATCAGGAGAGGCGTTAAAGGAAGATGTGAGGTGAGACAAGGAAACTATCCCAGCAGCAGATCAAGAGACACTTTTGAGTTCTGACAGCTGGTCTGAATTGTCAGTGGAAATTTCCATCTGAACTTTCAATAGAATAATGGACTTTTGGCCAAATGAGTGAGGAAGAGTATATGTGTATGTGTGAGTGTTTAAGACTATATATTTGAGGGATTCTTTTTCCTTTGCATGAATCAGAAAAATTAAAACAATAATAGTAGAAATTTTATGCACAGACTGCATTTTTCAGTTAACTTTCCCTTTGAGATTTCCACTATTTATCGTGAAAGATTTAAAGGGAGAATAATTAAATGGGTTACATTAGGCCTCTGCTTCAGTTCTCAAGTACTTAATCTCTCTGGCTAGGATTCAAATCTATGGCCTGAAGTGCTCCATCTTTTAAAAATGGAGCCACTGAACTAGATAGCATTTAAAGAGTGCACATCTTTCAAATCTGGTGTCACAAAGCAAAGGAGACCTATTGCAGAGGAATAGGTAGATATGCTACATATCCTGCAGTGAATTTTCTATGGAAAACCACTTTCAGTGATGCTCCTGGTTTGCAATTGCCCATTCTCTTTCTCAACCTGCATGACTGCCACCTCCACTCGTGGCTTGTCATTGCCTTCTCTTGTCCTTCCCTCCCCTAGCTACCACTTCCACCAACAGCACTCTCACACCTTGCAAGTCCTACATTTTTATCTAGTTTTAGTGGACATTGCAGCCACAGAGACAAAAGCGTGGCAGGCAGTGCGAGGCTGGGTGTGGCTGACAGCGGGGTGTGTGTGCTTGCACACAGGTATGTGTGTGTTTGTGTGGGTATGTGCCTGCCAAAATTAGGCAGAAACTGCAGAAAGAGGCATCCTTTTACAGAAGCCAAGAGGAATGCTATCAGGTCTCTGGGACACACCCATGTCATTGGTATGTCCCTTAGGGAGCTCAGTGTCTCTGGTGATACCTGGGAGTTGGAGATTTCATAAAGCATCAGTTGTGATTAGCGAGTAGGGTGAAAAGAAACTTGAAAGACTTTAATACTAATGCAACAACTGGTCACTTCTGGCAAATACTACATTAAGAGAATCATTTAAGAAACGGGTTTTGGTGGGAGGAGTAAAGAGCTGAAATGCAGTCCTGGGCCTCCAGAGAGGCAGTATCCAGGGATGCTTATGTGCCTGTGTTGTCCTCGAAGCTGGAAGAGCAACCCACTTGCCATAGTGCACACCATGATGGAGGGAGCAGTGCAAGGAGACCTGCATGCATAATCTTGTGCCAAGTGAAAAGAGGGTGCCCAGCAATATACTGGCCTTTTAAATGGAGGATACTGAGCTCTGTTGCCCAGCCAGCTCCATCCTCCACCCAGGATGAGTGTCCTAAGCAATCATCTGGGCTCCCCTAGCAGTGGTGGGACCCACTGCCATCTGTGCATGAGTTGTCCAGGCTTCCAGGACATACCATCTACCTCTGCCAGAAACCAAGTGTTTCCCCAGACTCTTGGGTTGCCACAGGGAGGGGAGTCCTCAGGATTTGAGGGAAAAGGCATTTTGTGCATGCTGAAAACATGGCCCTAGCCCTAGCCTGATAAAGCACACATCCTGCTTTTCTCATCTCTGAGCATTTGCAAGGCTGTAGTGGTCTTTCTGGCACACGCACACTGAGCTGGGGAAGGACTTCAGCATGGATCAAGCTAGTACTCCCCTGATGGATGTTGACATCTGAGTGAGTCCTTGAGTGGCCTTGGAAGATATCTGAGGAGTTTTATGGTCATCTATAATCAGAGCCAAGCAACAAACTTTATCTTGAGTGAACTATCAAGAAGAAATGAGGCGTTGGCTATATAAGTCATTTATATTTAATTTGGTAACTGTTACTCACTGGCATTTCTGCCAGGTAAGCACTGGCCTGGCACTTCTAAGAGTCTCCAGCTCCAACCCACAGGAACACAAACCATCTCCCCTCAAATCCCCTCACAGACTGTAATGCCCATGGCTCCTGAGAGATGGCTGTGTCTGTGGAGCAGAGCAGGCAGATGGAGTCCCCAACTCTGTCTGCCTGAGCTTTGCTGCCAAGCCCCTAGCACCCCAGAAGAAACTGCACAGAAGAGAAGCTCTTTCTCCCAGGACTGCAGCAAGACATCCTTCAGTAGGGCTAGCACCAGAGCATTGTGTGTTATCATGTTCTTTGCTTACATTTTCCTGAAGCCTGACTGAGATTCCCATCGTGATTTTCTACGTGGCTCCTTAGCAACTCTCCAGCTCCAGGAGGTGACACTGGGATTTGTGACACTCAGAGAACAATATCTGCCTGCCCTGGGCAACTGCTCTAAACTGAAAAAAAATATTTGGGATCAATAGGCTGTGAATTCAATTACTTGACCTTATCTTACAATTGTTCCTTATATTTTTCTCCCCTGATGCTCCTTTCTGTCAAGGAAAATCATAGCATTGATTAAAGTTTAGTCTACGCACACTGACCAAAACTGCTGGCTTCTTTCCAGCCATGGATCTGCAGTCAATAGCAGATTTGTATGTAGCCATTTCATAGAATCAATAAGGTTGGAAAAAATCTTCAAGATCATCAAGCCCAACCAGATGTGTCTGATTAAACATGTAAACAAAACTGTATTTTTGATAATTTATCCAGGAGAGGCAATATTGAGCTTATGCCAGCTTTTATGCTGGCTGCATGGGGACACAGATCTATACTTGCATGAAGAAGCTTGTTGATAAAAAAAAATCCAAAATCTATCAATGTTTTTGGTTTTTTTTTCTTTTCTGATGAAAACTAAAAGGAAGGAGTGATTTATGTTGGATCTCAGCTTTTCTTTGTGCTATTGTGGTGGTGTTTGATCCAGAAGCAGTAAAGAAGAATTTTCTGTATCATTGAGCAGGATTGTTTTTGTGTGCAGCCTGATTCCCAGGAATGCTTCTTGCATAGAAGCAGTCTCCTGCAGAATCTCTTACCCAAGACACTGCTGGCAGGAGAAATCAGATCCCAGGGCAGAATGGCTATCTCAGAATCTCTATTGCCAACAGCCACCCATGAAAGAGGGAGCCTGATCCTCTCCCAGCGAGAATCTCAGCCAGTCTTTGCAACCCCACATCTCACAATGAGGAGTGGACAAGGAGGAAAAAGGGGAAACTACTTCAGACACAGTGGGCAAGGAATGGCAAAAGGAACACCATTAGAGACCAGACAAGGGTACCAAAATCAGGACTGGGACACAAGGGAAGCAAAGGCTGACTCCTCCTAGAGTGCTTTGCTGAGAGTCTCTCCATCATGTCCCACTAGCTAAAGATGCAGCCAGACATCCCCTCTCTCCTAAATCATTACCCCAGCCCTGGAGTCAGTCTTTCTGGGAGAGAGCAAACACAGATCCTCCTGGATCTTCCCTGGCCTGTCTTCCTTTCTAGGAGTAGGTTTTCAGATCCCTTGTTTACTGAGAGTTATTTTCCTAAAATGTCTGTTGTATATATACAATACCCAGTCATCCATATCAAGGCAACTTGCTGCTTTGGGAATGCATTAGCATAAAAGCAGATGAGGTTAATGTCATAAAGGGGGGCTGGAGCATTCTTTTCTGAACTGGTAAGTGGATGGGCACAGGAAACCTCCAGGAAACTACATCTAGAGGAATGGCTCAGTTGTCATGAGTGAAATGTTTATCAGCACACTGTTGAAAATCCTAAAGAAGATGATAAATCTAATTAATTTTTTAACTTGTTCACGGCCTTAAATGCACCAGTTTTGTTGTATGAAAAGGCCCTTCCTGGCCAAAGTGATCACAGTCACAGTTTCAGCTGTTCTCCACTTATTTCTGCCTATTCTTGAGCTTCCACACTTGTGGAGTATGAAAGACAGCAATACCTGTCCCCGTGGGACAGGAGCAAGTCCAAGGCATGAACTCAGGACAGGTTCATCAGGTACTGCAGGAGCTACCCCCTGGCCCTGGGTCTCCAGGTACCAGGCTGTTCACCCCTGGGATTGCACGCAGAAGTGATCCTGTTTGCAGCATTGCAAAGCATCACGCTCCTAGAGGAGGACCAGGCAGTCCATTTCCATAAGCAAGGTCTTCTCACCAATTAGGAATGCTGTAGCAGTTAATTCACAGGTTTGAATGTTTCTGTTTATAGGATATACTCAAGAACATTGATTTCAATATTTTAATAAGTCTCCTTGTCCTTTTCTTGACCAAATCTCTCCTTTTCCCAGTCAATCAAAGCCCTGTACCAGGAATTAGGGCATTTAGGAGCCAGGAAGGGTTGGCCAAAACCTGCTCATTTAAAGAAGGGAACTTCTTTGAGAGGAGGCAGCAATCAGCACAGAAAGCAAAGCATTGTTACATAGAAGAAATGTTTATATTTTTCCTAAGACTAAAAATGGCAGGGAGCACAGCATCCAGTTTGGAAGAACTGATAGCTGCAGAGACAAGTAAAGGCTCTGAAGGACACCAGAATGTGTTTCTTTTGCAGTTATTTCAGATAATATTTACTTTTTGGTGCAACACTCTTCATTTCCAAAGGAAAACTATTCAACCCTTAGAGTTTGTGGTAATCCTTGGATACATACTTTCGAAGCCAGAATGTGAGGGATACAAGGACAGGACACCTAGGAGAAAGTCCAATATTTTGCAAAGATCCCACAGGTCCGTTTCTAGAAATGACACCCTCTCCTTTGTCTTCTCTCCTGTCTAAGGCAATGGTGCCCTGAACTGGCTGGCTGAAGACCCATCATCTTTGTGCCAGGCTCTTTCCAAGGGTGTCATAATGTTTATACCTGAACTGATTTAAAGATGAAGGAAATGGATGGAGCAGGGTGGGGTGGAGCTTGCTGTAAGGTTAGCTCAGGATGACTGTGATAAGTACTGGCAGGGGGATATTTTTCAGGGAGCAAGGCTGTTCTTATGTTATTAAGCTATCTGTTGTGCACAGGTAGCTAAGCAGAAGGAATGTCACAAGCCTATTCACAATGCAGCCAATATCACTGGTCAAACATAAACATGTTATTTAGACATATTCCAGAGTGCCATGCACCATCTCTCCCCAGGCATCTGCTTGCCTTATTACTTGTCTTAATAAAAGATGCTATCTCAGTCCCTGCACCTCCCAGACATGCTTCCTTCCCCACGCCTGGCTGAGCTGAGGGGGCTGCAGCGTTCTGTCATTTGCTGTGACACCGAAGCCAGTGGAGAAGGGCTGGCCCAGGGCACTGGGCAGCACTGGGCACTCCCACCCCACAGAAGGGAGCAGAGCCAGGCAATGCCAGCAGCAAGAAGGGGCAGGGAGCAGAGCTGACTCAGAGGAGAGCCCAGCCCTCATCCTGCTGCCTGAGTTGTGGGTGCCTGTTGCCCAAAGAGATCAGACCCTGCTGCTGTCCCTGACTCTCCTTGTCAATCAGTCACTATCCTTCCCACTACCAGCAGCCAGCTTGCCTGTCCAGGGCTGCAATATGGCCAAAGCAAGCAGTTTTGCTACCAACAGGCTTCCACCTAAAAGAACTTCCAACATTACCAGCATTTTGCTACTGGATTGTGTTTAAATTATTTTGGAGATCTGCTATGCAATTCAGCTGTCAATTGGAAAGATCTGTATCATTTTCTTGTCTCCATCTCTCTTGGAAAGAAAGGGGTAATTCTCAGGTGTGATTTGGTTTGTCTTGAAGCAGATCAACTGCAACTACCCTGGAAATGCCCCTTTCTCTCCACCAACTATAGTGGCAATCCACGACTGCCTCCAATGAAGAAGTCTGCTCTGTAGACACCTAGGAGTCAATTTGATTGTCCATGTTCTGCTGCCTAGGGTCATTTGGGATTTTCTGTGTCATTTAGTATGAACTAATGCTCCAGAAGGATTGATTCCCACAGCTCTTCTATCTTATATGCCATCCCTATGCTGTTCACGGAGTAACAGAGCTACAGCACCTTCAATTAACTATTTATCTATCCTGGTGTACCAGAATTAAGTCCTTACAGTGCATTAGGAACCTACACATAAGCTGGGCATCTCAACTCTGAAATAGCCAGGGAGATTGAGCACTCAATCCATTTGCTCTTACAAAGGTGATTTGAGATGCCTAAGGGTATCAGAAACATCTGCACAAGACTGCCAGATCTGATAGAGGAAGTATGGGAAATTGATGTGCTCCTGCAAGCACATCTCACCTTTCTGGTGTGATCACTGTGCCATTTCTACTCGCCCATGTAGACCAGTGGTGCCTCTCCACCCTCCCTGGCACAGCATGAGAGCCATGGACACCATGTCTCACACTACAGTGAGTCAGCCACCCTCAGGCTCCTAAATCACTTGGGATTGTTTTTAAATGTAGCCCCATTAGCCTTCTGAAAGTACAGGTTATGTTTGATGACTGACTGTCATGGATTTCTCAGGCATTCTGAAAAATGTCTGTGTTACTTTTATCTTTTCTTCTCTTTTTCCCTGATATAATTTGACATAGTCTATTCCATGAGGTTTTGTGTGTCTATGTAAATGTAGGGAAGTAACTGGTAGTCCATAATGTGCTCTGACAAGATGCAAATAGGCTGGCAGTGACCAGTGACCTTTGAAAGCTTCTTGGGATGCTTTCCTAAGACAAGTTGGATCCCACTGAGGTGATGCTAAGCTCCTCTCCATCACTACTTATTTTCTCTTCTCATTTTTCATAACTGCCTCCTTCTTGGCTGGCTCATTAAGCCCAGGACCTGCTTTAAAGTTTAGATTCATTTCATGGACAGAAACCTAGTATGTCCTTTCCTAGGAAGCCTCAGGATTTTACACTGAAGTAAAAGTAGGAAGGACATGAAGAACTGTCTTAGGGCTCAGCATGGCCCACCTCACAGTGACTGCACTGAGTGCTGCCTTTCACTGGATGAGCCACTCATCCCTGTGGGTCCTCATGTACTTCTGTGGAGTGTGGAAGAGAAGATTCTGTCATATGAGTTTTGTGGCAATCTCCACGTGTGAGATTCAAAAAGGATCAGCACTCAGAAATAAGCCAGAAGTCTTAAACAAAAACAAACAAAATTAACAAACAGATGAGACACCTGTGAGCACTTAGACCTCAGCACAGCCAAGTGCAGCTGCTCTACCCCTCTGGTAGCTGCTCTACACCTCTGGTTTTGGGAAGGAGCACAAACTTTGAGAGGTGAGGGGGATTTTTATGTTTGGGGCTGTGTGAAGGGACTGAATGCTTCATGTGGATAGGCCTTGACTTCAATTCCTTAATCAGGATAATGAAATACTCCCAGTGAGTAATATTTAAAATAACAAATGAAGTCATGAACACTTTGGATATACTCGAGGATTTAGATGGGGTTGTGCTGATAGGTGTGTCGGGCCAGAAGCATAAAATGTAGAGCAAGGGGGAATTTGTCATTGCCTTTGATCATTAACCATTTGGGCCAGCAATTTGGACAAAGTGACTCAGTGCTCGCGAGCAGGCAGAAAGAACCGAGTCTCCAGAAAGCAAGGCTGGTCTGGGCTAGACACAAGGAAAGCCAAGCTGCCCTTTGCAGGAAAGCAGCCGGCGGCTCTCGCTGGCACGGGTGGAAGGGACAAGCAGAGCACGCTTGTCCCCACACACAGCACCTATTGAGAGCCCCGGGAACCCAAACCATCTCTGGATCCAGGCTCGCCACTCTCTCTCTGGGCACCGCGGGCCCGTTCATACACCACAGATTCCTCATCGCCTACTTTACGAGCAGTTTATCTGGCGAGAAAGCAGGTAACCAGACAATAGGCTCGGAGCAGGGAGGGGACGCGCTGCTATTCATAGTCGCGGTCCCCACCCACGGGTGCCAGGAGCCAGCCAGGGCAGCAGCACCTTATCAGGTGCCTGGGTGAGCAGCATTCAGCGCTGTCCCAGGGCTCCATCTCCACCCCGACCGCAGGGGTGAGTGCCCCGCTGACGTCAGGAGCCCTTACTTCATTTCCTGGCACAGGGGCCGAATTTTCACAGCCGTGTGCTGTGGGAGAGGAGAGGAGAGGCGGTGGAACTGGAATAGGCGTGCTCAGCCCCACCTCCCCAGCCCTCCAGCTGTTAAAGCTCCCAGGAGCGGCGGGCGCGGAGCTCGGCTGGGCCGGGGCTGCGGGAGCGGAGGGCCCGGGCACTGGTGCGCTGGAAAAGCGCCTCTAGACGGAGCCTCCCTGCTGCCTTCACCAGGCAGGACACAGAAAGGTAACCCAGGGCAATGTTTTACAGCATCCAGGGTGGGCCTGCCTCCTGCAGCTGGGGTGGGATGGCTGTGCGGGGTGGGAGAGCAGGGCCGTGGCGTGCCACGGTGAATGAGAGTGCCCCCCGTCCTGGCTCTAAGGTGGGACTGCAGCGTGGAGCTGGGGAGACGCTCCCGGGAAAATATTTGAAATTTGTGGGTGAACAGGTGTATTTTATGTACAAACATCAATGGGAAAGGAGGGTCAAAGTGGAGGGAGAAGACTCCTCGCTCAAGCGAGAGCTCTGATTTGGCGTGTGCTGTATAAGCTACCCAGCACTTCTTTGCACAGACTGCAGAGCCCCTTGGAACTCCTAGACGCTGCTGTAGGTGCTGGGTGAGCAGACTCAGCTGCTGGGGAGCAACACTCACCCAGGAGACAGGGCAGAGGCTCTTCATGCCTCGCAGGACATCTACCCTGGAAAAAAAGAGAAGGCAGTCAAAATGGTGGCAAGTGGCCCAGTTGCCCAAGTCAAGAAGGTTATTTCCATCCCTTTTGTTGCACTGGCCGTGGTGGCTGGCTGTGGCAAGCACCCCTTGCAGTCAGGACCCAAAGCTGTGGGTGTGCTCCGGGCTGTCGTGGGGTCACTCACGCTGGGTCTCTGGGCTCTCCACGTGCCTCAACAGCGAGCACCAGTCCCTGTCTGCCAGAGCTGTGAATGGATAAGCTAATCTAATCAACTATAAATGTCCGCGGCTAAAATTTTACAATTTTCACTCTAGATTTTCAGAAAGGTTCATTATTTATTACTCACAGTTGTCCAGATAACCCAGCTATCTGTGCGAGGGATTGTAAATTTCCAAAATTTTGTGCACATTGATTGTGAAAACTCCTTCATGTGTTCTCCTTCATGTTATTCCATTCTCTCCATGGGAGTCCAAAGTTCCTGCATATTTGAATAATTTGCATTTATGTGCAGCCTTTTGAAGAGCTGCACATCTTTTACACAGTGAGGTTAGAAGCTGGAAAAATATTTTCCCAATTCAGTTTTTAGCAAGTCCATTGAAGCATAGGTGGGGCTGAGAGTGAGTCAGTGATATTTTCACCCTTTGTTCATCCTTGGTTAGATTAAGTGCCATTTATGAAAAACACAGTCTGCACTCACTAAAATCTGCTGGAAGACTTTGAGAACCAGTGTCATTAGTGCAGTATGTTGTTCTGGAGTGAGAAAATCAAGGCAAATGGCATAGTGAGTACTAAAGTCTAAATTTTGCAAGGTTAATTTTTTCTTTATCTATTAGAAGGCCCCTGGTTTTCCAGTGTGGGTCACCATTAAGGACAGGTTTGCTCATGTTTCATTATGATACTGTATCTAAACTCCTCTTTTGATAGATTTTAGAGACTCAAGCCTAACTGAGGAATTTAGTAGTTAGAAATCAGTACCTGTCCCCTAGGGTCTAAACTCCCTCAGAGCCTGCATAATGGGCCATGATGTGTCAAAGGCCCCCATGCTGTGGTTTCTGCATATGCTTTGAGCTCCCAAGAAAGTGGGGGACTTAATTCCCCTAAACAGCTTACTTAAGTTCTCTTATTCCCTGGGAGACAGGCTTGCTCAGACAGCACTGAAATCCTTATGATGAGACAGCAGGAATGTGTTAGAGACCATGACATCATTGGACTCCTCTCGCAGTGACTTGGTGGTTACTTCTCACGCAGTGAACAGCATTGGCTCTGACATGTCAGGCCTCGAGTCAGTGCAAGGCAGTATCCTGGGGAGGAGATGGAGGTCTTTGAGACACTCTTTATTGCTACACTGCCGTGAAGAAGGAGAAATGTGAGTTTAGGGCTAGTGGTTGGTGGCCTGTATTTGCTGTTGGAGTGAGAAGGGCTATGCTGGAGGCATATGGGTTAGTTATCTGCAAGGTAAAAGGTGTTAAAATTACCCCTTAATTCCTAACAGTAGACCAAAGCCAAAAGTGCCTCAGAGAATGTAAAAGGGGGAAAATGAATGTAAAAGAGAACGAGTTTCTTGTTCTGCATTGCTCATCTCTGAATCTCCCTGGTACAAGGTACTGATTTTGTTTGAACTTGTCAGAAGAGCATAAACTGTGTTATGACTAACAGCTGCTCTTGTGTCACAGAAGTGACAAGGCAGCTCAGTCTCTGCACTGCAGGGCACTAAGCAAGTGCTTGCTGCAGCACCTCACCTTCTCCCTGCTCCCCACACTCCTAAAACATTGCACAACATCAGGCACAGTGCAGAGGACATGCAAGGTGAATTACCTCCTCCAGAGGGGCTTGGCTTGCCCTTGATGGAGAGCCAGTGCCAAACTATGAGATGACTCTGCTCCCATTGTCCCATGTCCTTAGCACATGGTGGTGTCCTTGCCCAGCGAGGTGGGGATGGAGATCTGTCCTGCTGATGTTACCCAGATGATTGTCTTGACAGCCTGTGCTTTCTCTTTTTCTACAGCTTTCGAGAGGTTGTTCAGGAAGGCGAGAGGATGACAACGTCACCGCCCCCAGGCTGCGGCAACATCGGTGCTGACTACCACCTGCTCTGTGACACAGAGAAGGCCTGGGGGATTGTCCTGGAGTCGCTGGCTGCAGCAGGCATCCTCATCACCATTTTCCTCATCTGCTCGCTCTTCTTCCTCATCTGCAAAGTCCAAGACAACAGCAAGTGGCACATGATCTCCGTCTATTTTTTCTTTCTTTTAGGCACACTCGGCGTTTTTGGTCTCACTTTTGCCTTCATCATTAAACTCAATGACAGGACTCGTCCCACTCGCTTCTTCCTATTTGGAGTCATCTTTGCTCTCTGCTTCTCGTGCCTCCTCACCCATGCCTGCAACCTCAACAAACTAGTGAGAGGAAGAAAGCCCTTCTCCTGGCAGGTGCTGCTGCTGTTCCTTGTTTCCTTTGCCCTGGTACAAGTTGTGATCAGCATTGAGTACTTAGTCACCATGTTAGTAAACCAGAGAGAAGATTTCCTGGGTATGCCTCGGGAGAATACCAACAAGGACTTTGTCATGCTTCTAATCTACGTGCTCTTCCTGATGGCTCTGACCTTCTTGGTTTCCATGTTCACATTCTGTGGGTCATATAAAAGCTGGAAGAGGCATGGGGCGCACATCTTTGTCACTGTCCTGTTCTCCATTGCCATTTGGGTAGTGTGGATCACTATGCTCATAAAAGGCAACACAGATTTAGGCAAAGAAATGTGGGATGATCCTGTTGTGGCCATTGCTCTGGTGTCCAATGGCTGGATTTTCCTGATAATGTATATTGTCCCTGAAATTTGTTTCCTCACTGCTCCTCTGAAGCTAGAGGACTACCCTCCAGAAAATGACTTCTGCCAACCCAAGTTCATAAAGCAGGGAACTGGAGTGGAGAACCGTGCCTACACCCAAGATGAAATTTTGCAAGGTATGGTGAAGTGAATGACTCCACTGTTCCCCCAGCCCTAAGCACACAAACCCCACTCATGACCTAAAAGAGGTGGGAGAGCTACAAGAAAAGATTTGAAGATGATAGATAAATTAGAGGCTAGCAAAAAGTTTCAGACTGATGAAACTTTGGAAATGCACGTGAAAATTAATCTCCAGACATGAGGGAAATGAGTGAGGACCAATGCAAAAGCTAAAGGTGTGTAGGAGGACTGACTGAGTAGGAGACTTGCTGCATGTCAGGGCTGAAATATAACTCTTTATGACCCTGCTATGTCTGGGAAGTCCATGTTAAAAATCAGGAGGGGTTGTTTTTTGTCTCTTAGTGATGCATCAGCTCTTTAGGCCTATATAGGTTATACCTTGGAGGTTATTTATTTAGGTTCTGATCATATCCATTTAAGAATGAATCTGTCATCCAAAAAGGAGTCAAGGAGGTCTTCCTTTTCCGTATGAAAAAGGTCAAGGAGGTCTTGCTTTTTTCTGTATGCTGCCTACTTGGACAAAGCAAAATGTTCTATCACTTGGAGTTTCCTAAACATGTGGGTCAGAGATGCGATTCCTCTGGCTGTGGATTTGCTATTGGTATCATGTTGGTCACCTGGAGTCAGACCCCCAGGTTTGTGAAAGAATAGCCAAGAAAGGCTGTGCTCTCCTAGGGAATACTGTGAAGGGGGTCTTGTGCATACAAGTGGGAGGGATTTGGCTGGTGGTGGTGACAGCAATTGTGGAGCAACCGGAGGTGTCTAAACTCCAAGGCCACCTGTGTCCTGTTATTTGCAATACCATTCATTCCTGCTTTCAGAAGGAAATATTTAATGTCCTCCACCTATGGATTTTAGCCCATTCCTGCCTGCACATTGCAGAGTTAGACCAGTCTAAAAGCACCTGCTCATGTAGCCACAGACCCTCTGAGTCTCCCTTGATGTGGTATTTCCAAGCTACTGTGTAATGCTAATGCACTAACTTTCCCCTGCTTTTGTCTTGTGACACAGGGGACGTCAACTACTCCCCGTACGCTTCTCACTTTCAGATGAAGGTAAGTTCATGGCACCTCGTTTCACCACTTGCAGGCTATAGGCTATTGTTCAGGTGCTGAGAGGAAGGGAAGGAGAAGGGGCAAAGGCAGATGGACCTAGAGCAGGCTCTGTGAAGGCAGGCCCGTGCTTTGCATGGAGCCAAGTGATTCTGTGACATATTCGTGGAGGTGCCTGGCTGGGAGGAAAGAAAAAGCTATGACATGTCCAGGGACATGGGAAGGCAAGAGGGACCCAAGGTAAAGAGGTTGTGGTTTTCAATACTGTAGAATTTGGTACCACATAAGAAGTCCTTTCTTCGAGCATGATTGCTACAGTAGACTGTGCCCTTTCCTCAGGAGTGTGCTTATTTCCTCAGCCCGTGCCCTGAATGTATTCCCACCAGCAGACACTAGAAGTTGCAATGCAGATCCAGAGTAGAAAGTCTGCATATCCACCTGTCCATTCACCAGTCCTCCTTCAGACCACAGCCTAGCCAGGTCTAGTAGCTCACATCATGTTCCCACATGTCCTCTGGTGACATGTCTCCATCACTGATTTGTTCTGCCAGGATCCTCTTCCACAGCCTTATTGGTCATGTTCTCAGGAAACCTTCAGCTCTGTTTCTCCCTTCTTTTCTTTATTAGCCTTGTTTTATTACTTCTGTCCAGTTTTCAAAGGTAAAGACTTCTGTGCTTTCTTTTCAGGCCATTGAACCCCAGAATGATTTCTCCATCCCTCGCCCCAAGGCCCGGACAAGCCCATACCATGACTACACTGGTGGGAAAAGCCCCATGTAGCAGCTCCACAGTCAGCAGAGACTCAGTGTCCCTCAGCAGAGGCACGGGGAATGGGCCATATGGTGACAAGTGAGAGGATCCTGCAGAAGAGTCAACCCACACCAGCAAAAAAGGAGAGGGATCCTCTTTCCCCCACACAGGCATCTTTGTAGCTCCCTGTTATTCTTCAAACATAGTTTTTAGACACAGCCCTGGCCATCCTGTACCTGCTCACTCTGTCTCCATGGAATGGAGCATCTCTCTTCTGATGGAAGAGCATCCTGGCCTATTTTCAGCAGGAATGCTAGAGAAGCAGGAAGATCATCAGCTGGGTCTGTGACTGGCTTTGCCCCAGCTGCTTTAATCAGCTCATGGGGGTGCCTGCACTCCTCATCTGATGGGAGAAGAGGAAGGACCAGGAGCATCAGCCTTACACATTCCTTTCTCCTGCCCACCCACAAAGACATCTCAGGTATTACTGAGGACATTTTTATGTATCCACTGTTAGTTGTGTGCCCACTCCCTGGAGAGCCCTGCCTGGCTCACCTCCAGAGATGAGTGGAGAAGAGAGAGAGAGAAAGAGTATTCCTTTCTTCATCTTCATATTTGCTTCTAGCACCTTCCTCATCATCTAGGGACTATGCTGGAGATGGGGAAGAAAACTTAAAGATGTGAAACCATCTACACCAATTTACCCTGACACATGTTCCAATTCATGTTCTAACAGCTTCCTTTCTAGTTCTGACTTCTACCCATGTGCCCCAGCTGAGCTCCCCAAGGTGCCTGCCCCCCTGCAAATTCTCCCTTCCCACCCCAGCCACTCCAGGCTGTGGATCCCCAAAGACAAAGCCTCTGCCATGTGGCTCCTTACCCTGGTGGGATATAATCCTGTGAACCCTGGATCTTGGCCTCTTGCTGAGTGTGTCTGTGATATTAACACAAACATTTCCCAAGCAGCCAGGTTACAGAGGGCAGACACCCTTCTTCCCAGGCATGAGTGAGCAAAAGTGTGTGTGTGTGTGTGTGTGTGTGAGTGTGTGGTGTGGACTGCACCCTGGTGATGAGCAATGAGTCTGCAGAGTTGAATCATTCTGTAACCTGCTTTGCATTTGATAAATAGCTTTCCATGGTATTTCATATATAACTACAGAGAGCTCTCCAAGTGGGTGTGTGTGGTACACTGGCGTCTGACACAGCTGTATATTTATTTAGTACTTTGTATATGGACTGTTTAATTAATAAAAACCCAAACAGCCTGAGTATGAGAAAGTGGTGTTCTTCCTTGGGATTGTGATTCCTGTAATGGCTGTTGGGTGACAGCAATAGCTCTCCGTGGGTTGGAGTGGGCCACCTGGGAGGTTGCACGTAGGGAGGAATGGCAGAGAGATGCTTCTTTGAAGCTGTCGTTGTGGACCAAAGATCAGCTGCTTGAGGGTGCAGAAGAAGAGTTAGTAGCTCCTCCATGCTACTTTTCTTGAGTAAAAGTTGATTCAATGTTAGGAGTGCTTAAGAAATGAGGAAATATAAGTCTAAGCCACAGCAAAATCTTACCAGCAAAGATGATGATGATAATTTTTAAACCTCTTGGTAGTATGAAGCTATAATTTCCCTTTTTAGAAGGTACTCTCCCATGAGATTCTACATGGTGTGTTATGCTACCACATACCCTTATGCTCTTGGCAAGTAAACCCCTTCCTCAGGCACAGTGCTGTCTAGAATCAGGCAGCCTGGATCTTCCCCACTCTGCCTACCAGCACTGAAGGGCAGCACAAGGACATCTGAGGCTTTGGAATCCCTTGGCATGAGAAAGATCCCTCCTGAGGATTGATTTTGGAATGTATCACAGGAGAACTTGCCTTTTTCTAGCAAATTTGAGATGAAAATGATAGTAACCATCCTCTTTTCCACCTACGCGTTCCACAGGTGTAACATAGAGGATGAGGGAGAAAATCAAGGATGCTAATATAACATTGGAAAGCAGGCTGGGAAAAGGGTTTGTGAAGCTGTGATGGAACTTGTTGATTTGCAGACTGAAAGTAGGAGGGATATGCTTGAAACAGTACCTAACTTTTAAGAAATTAGCTTTTCAAGCAGATGTGGCGTCATTGATAACTGTAGTATGTCCCAGAGGATTCAAAAATGTGTTGAAAGAGAGCCAGCTCCTCTGCTTCAGTGGAGTCTGGTGCAGCAAAGAAACAGGTTAAGAGGAGAAATAGGAATCAAGTGTGCTCTTACCATATGTTTTCCATATCCCAGACACTTACAACTCCTTCACTAACTGCCACAGACCAGAAAGTACCTCCCAATGTGCCTTGGCCCCAGAGGCGACAGAATTAGGAGGAATGAGAGACATCATATGCACTCCCATTGATTCAGGGCATGGTGATTTTCTTGATTATTTGGTTGTTACTGTAAGTGCTGCTTGGCAGAGAATGAAAATCTCCTTCCATGGATTTAGAGTGCCTTTTAGAGTAATTTTTTAAACCTCTGTAATGACACAAATACTAATCTGCCCAGGGTTATTTTGCACTTGTTTGATATTAAGGCAGCTTTGTGTGAGAGCTTATTTAAATGCCAAAATAAACATGAATTTCTGTGGAACTTGGCACTGCTGGGTAAGGGGTGCTGCTGCTCTGCAGGCTTCCCACACCTTAGGAGAGACTTTTGGGAAAGCAGCAGTTTCCTCTCCTTATAATTGAGCCTAAACCAAACCATCTGGCCACTTAGTCACACACATGTCCCAGGGAAATCCTAAACTGGTGGGGCCAGACTGACTAGACCCAGAAGGAACAAGTGAGTCGAGGAGGCAGGATCCCTGTGCTGTTTTTTTCTGAAAACCTGCTCACTGGGAGGTCTGTAAACCCAGTAGTCTCATCCCTACCCTCTCTCCTGCACAGGGCTCCCTTGGTGGTGGTGGTTGCAGGTGCTCTGCCTTCAGGGCCCTCTGGTTTCCAGTCCCTCCTCTCCCTTTTCAAGGAGACCAGAGAGCCAGAACTGTACACACCAGAGAAAGGTTGGCACAGAGCACACCTGGATTATGAAAGCAGCCAAGATTATCAGGAGGCAGGATAAACTGCTGAACTTCAGGTCAGGGGTGTCATGGGAAAAGAGCAAAGAAGGACAAAAACACTGTTCGGTCCCAGGACCTCCAGGGTCACCATCCCATGGCCTTGCCAGGGCTGTAGGGCTCCACGTGCCTGGCCAGGAGTGAACATGGAGGGTGCAATAAACCCTTGGGGCACAGACCCAGGTCAGTGGTGACACAACATGGAACGGGGAGGAACCTTGCTGGGGTCACCTCCCAAATGCTCCCTGCCCCTTCTGGCAGCTGGTGCCTGTGCCACCCTCCCTGAACAAGACTTTTCTTTGAGAGGGATTCACCCTCTTCCTACAAGTCCTGTAGCACTTGCTGTGGCACAGGGGTCATGAGTCCCTCTTCCTCAGCTGGGGCCACTTTCTCCAGGCTCACAGGGACAGGCAATCACTATAATCAGATCTGCTCCCCAAGGAACAGAATCACAGGGCCACAACTTGGATGTGGCAACTTTTGGTCCAAGCGTGCATGTAGCTCCTTTGCCAAAGGTGACTGACTGTCTCACAGCAGGGCTGACAGTACAGGTGGTGTGTCCAGTGCCCGATTACAGCAGTCACCTTTTCCCATGCAAACCTTACACAGTAGGTTTCAGTGTTTCTCATCACACTGGACCAGAAGCAGAGGTAGCTGAAGAGGAGAAATGCCTCCCATTTTCCTGGCTCTGACAGAGGCAAAGTGAACAGCTGGGAAGAGTCTCCTTCAGCCATCCCTGGCAGCTGCACTACAGCCTGTGAGCAGCACCTAGAGGGCAACAACACTCGGGAGCAAGAGACAGCATTCAGCCCGCCCTACATTTCCACTTACACTCTGCTCTTACGCACACACACTCCCCAGGGAGGGACTGATTTTGCAGCTTCTTAAAGACAAATATGAGCTCTAAAAGCTGCCAGTGTGAAAGTCATGTGTGAGTAATACATGGGATGCCTCTTGCTTTATTCTGCCCCAAGCAGAATATGCTGCTCCCTTTAAAGTATAAGCTGACAGAATATGAAGGTAGCTGGTGGTTCTGAGAAGCCAGAGTTCTTTCTTGTTTTCAGCTCTTTCCTACGTTTTAGTAGGTTTAGCGGTACTGCAGTCACTCAAAGGTTTTGGTCAGATGGGAGTTCTGGAGAGGTCCAGTCCAGCTTCTGCCCTGAACAAAGCTCGTCTCAAAGACCGGTTTGAGATAAGCTTTGAATGTCTCCAAAGGGAGAGATCACAGAGCTTTTTGGGGTCCCTGTGCTGGTGTCTAACTGCTCTCATTGGGATTTCTTTTAAATCTGTGTCTAATCAGAAATTCCCTTCTTGCAACTTCTCTGTCATCCTTTGACTCTGCACCTCTGAGAGAGGTGTGGTCCCATCTTCTCTATAGCACCCATTTAGTTAATAGACAAGAGCACCTGGATCCCCCTCGGCCTTTCCTCTGATGACTAAGCAGGTCCCTCAGTCTTTCCCCCTGGTGGCATTGTCCAAGCAGCTCCCAGCGGTCTCAATGGCTCCCCTGCCAGACTTGTTCCCCTTGATCATGCTCTGTAACAGTGAGAGACCCAAACTGGACAC